>ML099001.1:52803-75706 GCA_003697995.1 Taxidea taxus jeffersonii
ATATGAGAGAGAGAATGAGAGAGAGACAGCATGAGTTGGGGGGAGGCGGAGGGACAAGCAGAGGGGAGGGACAAGCTCCATCCCAAGCAGGGATGCAGGAAGCCTGATGCAGGGCTCAATTCCAGGACCTGGGGATCATGAACTGAGCTGAAGGCAGAAGCTTAAATGACTGAGCCACCCCAGTGCCCCTTCATCAAATATTTAAAGAGTTTATACCTATTCTACACAAACTATTCAAGAAATAGAAAAGGAAGGAAAACTTCCAAATTCATTCTGTGAGGCCAGCATTACCCTGATACCAAAACCAGATATACTCTCTGACAAAAGAGAACCACAGGGAAATATCTGTGATGAACATAAATGCAAAAATCCTCAAAAATACTAGTAAACCAAATCCAATAATACAATAAAAAATTCACCTTGACCAAGTGGGATTTATTCCTGAGTTGAGAGGATGGTTCAGTATTTTCTCATTAGTCAAGTGGTACATCACATCAATAAGAAAAAGGATAAGAACCATATGATCATTTCAATAGATGTGGAAAAAGCATTTGACAAAGTACAACATACAGGGGTGTCTGGGTGGCTCAGTGGATTAAAGCTTCTGCCTTCAGCTCAGGTCGTGATCCCAGGGTCCTGGGATCAAGCCCCACATCAGGCTCTCTGCTCTGCGGAGAGCCTGCTTCCTCCTCTCTCTGCCTGTCTCTCTGCCTACTTGTGATCTCTCTCTGTCAAATAAATAAATAAAATCTTTAAAAAAGTACAACATACATTAGTGATAAAAGCCCTCAGCAAATTTATTTTATTTTTTACGATTTTTTATTATGTTCAGATAGCCAACACCATTACCCATCACTAGTTTTTGATGTAGTGTTCAGCGATTATTAGCTGTGTTTAACACCTGGTGTTCATCACCACATGTACCCTCCTTAATACCTATCACCTGGCTACCCCCATCTCCCCACCCCTTCCCTTCTGTAACCTTCAGTTTGTTTCCCAGAGTCCAGAATCTCTCCCTTCTCCTATGGTCCTGTTTCTTATTTTCCACATATGAGTGAAATCATATGATAACTGTCTTTCTCTCCTTGACTTATTTCACCTAGCATAATCCCCTCCAGTTCCAACCATGTCAATGAAAATGGTAGGTATTCATCCTTTCTGATGGCTGAGTAATATTCCATTGCATATAAGCACCACATTGTTATGCATTCATCATGCCATTGAAGGGCATCTCATCTTCTTCCACAAGTTGGCTATTGTGGCCATTTCTGCTATGAACATTGGGGTACATGTTGCCCTTCTTTTCACTACATCTTATCTTTGGGGTAAATACCCAGTAGTGCAATTGCTGCTCTATTTTTAATTTATGAAGAACCTCCAGACTGTTTTCCAGAGGGGTTGTACCACCTTGCATTGCCACCAACAGTGTGAGAGGGTTCCCCTTTCTCCACATCCTCTCCGACATTTGTTGTTTCCTGTCTTGTCAATTTTTTTCCATTCTGACTGGTATAAGGTGGTATTTCATTGTGGCTTTTTTTATTTGTATTTCTCTGGTGGTTAGTGACACTGAACACTTTTTCATGTGTCTGTTTGCCATTTGTATGTCTTTGGAGAAATGTCTGTTCGGGTCTTCTGGCCATTTTTTGACTGCATTGAAGTGGCTGTTTATGTCTTCTGCCCATTTTTGGACTGGGTTTACAGTAGCACCCCAACCTAGGAATAAGCCTAACCAAAGAGGTGAAGGAGATATACTTACAAAAGAAATTGAAAAACACAAAGAGATGAAAAACATTCCATTCACATGGATTAGAAGAATAGACATCATGAAATGTCTGTACTGCCCAGAACAATCTACACTTTCAATTCCATCCCTATCAAAATACCATTGACATTTTTCACAGAGCTGTAACAAACAATGCTAAAATTTGTATGGACCAGAAAGGACCCCAAATCCCCAGGGGAATGTTGAAAAAGAAAACTGAAGCTGGGGGCATCATGATGCCTGATTTCAGGCTGCATTACAAAGCTGTGATCACCAAGGCATCATGGTATTGGCACAAAAAGAGACTCACAGATCAATGGAACAGAATGGAGACTCCAGAAATGGACCCTCAACTCTATGGTCAGCTAATCTTCAACAAATCAGGAGAGAATATCCAGCCAATAAAAGACAGTCTCTTCAGTAAATGGTATTGGGAAAATTGGACAGCTATATACAGAAGAATGAAACAGGATGATTCTCTTACACCATACACAAAGATAAATTCTAAGTGGATGAAAGACCTCAATGTGAGACAGGAATCCATCAAAATCCTAAAGAACAACATAGGCAGTAACCTCTTTGACATCAGGCACAGTGACTTCTTTCAAGATACAGATCCAAAGGGAAAGAAAACAAAAGTGAAAATGAACTTTTGGGACTTCATCAGGATAAAACAGAAACAAAACAAAACAACAAAAAAACCCCACTTCTGCACAGCAAAGGAAACAGTCAACATAACAAAGAGGGAACCCATGGAATGGGAGAAGATATTTGCAAATGACATTACAGATAAAGGGCTAGTATCAAAGATTTATAAAGATCTTTTCAAACTCAACGCTCAAAAAACAAAGTAGGTTTAGAGAAAACATATGTCAACATAGTAAATGCCATATATGAAAACCCACAGTAAATATAATCCTAAATGGGGAAAAACTGAGAACTTTTCCTTTATAATCAGGAATAAGTCATGGATATCCACTCCCACCACTTTTATTCAACATAGTACTGGAAGTGCTACCTACAGCAATCAGACAACAAAAGAAATAAAAAGCATTCAAATCAGCAAGGAAGAAGGAAAACTTTCACTCTTCAGAGATGACATAATACACTATGTGGAAAACCTGAAAGACTCCACTAAAAATTGCTAGAACTGATACACAAATTCAGGAAAGTCATGGGATCAAAAAATCAACAAAAAGAAATCTGTTGCATTTCTATGCATTGATAATGCAAGAGCAGAAAGAGAAATTAAGGAATCAATCCCATTTACACTTGCACCAAAAACAATATGATACCTAGGAATAAGCCTTATCAAGGTAGTGAAACTCCTGTCCTTTGAAACCTGTAAAACACTGATGAAAGAAATTGAAGACAACACAAAGAAATGGGAAGGCATTCCATTCTTGTGGATTGTAAAAACAAATATTATTGAAATGTCAATACTACACAAAACAATCTACACATTTAATGCAATCCCTATCAAAATACCACCATCATTTTTCACATAACTAGAACAAATAATCTAAAAATTATTTTAGAGGATCTTGAACGTTCACAGCAACCTTGAAAAAGAAAAGCAAATCTGGGGGCATCACAATTCCAGACTTCAAGTTATATTAGAAAGCTGTTGTCATCAAAAACAGTATGTTCCTGGCACAAAAATAGACACCTAGATGAATCGATTGGAACAGAAAACACAGAAATGAACTGACAACTATATGGTCAATTAATTTTCTACAAAGGAGGAAAGAATATTCAGTGTGAAAAAGATATTCTCAACAAATGGTATTGGGAAAACTGGGCAGCCACATTCAAAAGAAAAGAACTAGACCACTTTCTTACAGCACACACAAAAATAAACTCAAAATGGGTTAAAGACCTCAATGGGAGAACTGAAACCACACAAATCCTAGAAGAGAACAGATCCAGTCAGCTCTTTGATGTCTGCTGTAGTACCTTCTTTCGTGATATGTCTCCTGAAGCAAGGGAAACAAAGACAAAAATAAACTTTAAGACTACATAAAAAAAAAAAAAACAAAAAAACTTCTGCAGAGTGAAGCAAACAATCAACAAAACCAAAAGGCAACTTTTGGAATAGGAGAAGGTGTCTGCAAATTACATATTTGATAAAGAGTAAGTATCCAAGATATTTAAAGAATTCAACACCCAAAAAAGGAATAATCCAATTAGAAGTGGGCAGATGACATCAATGGACATTTTTCCTAAGAATACATACAGACGGCCAACAGACACATGAAAAGATGCTCAACATCACTGATCATCAGGGAAGTACAAATCAAATCTGCAATGAGATATCACCTCACACCTGTCAGAATGCTTAAAACCACCAACACAAGAAACAAGAGGTGTTGGCAAGGATGTGGAGAAAGGGAGCTCTCTTTCACTGCTGGTGGTTTTGCAACATGGTGCAGCCACTCTGGATTTGGTACGGTTTAAATATGTCATGTGGATGAAGGACTGTACTTCTTGTGATGAGCACTTGGTGGAGTTTGGAAGTGTAATCGCTATACTGTATATTTAAAACTTATACTACACTGTATCCTAACTAACTGGAATTTAAATAAAAAGTTAGAAATAATGATAGTTGTGATTTATTTATGCAGAATCTATATGAATAACAGAAGGTATTTGGGATTACTGAAAATATCTTGTTTACATATATTTTTAAATGTAAACCAGATTGTGATGACTTTGAAACTCAAGTACAGGTAACATCAAAAATGACATCCCTTTTCCTTTTAATCTATGTCAAAATTGTTATTGTGGTAAAACATGTTTGCTTGAGTAGTAGTATATAGAGCACAATAATCTGCCCAAACCCTAGTTAGGGTATAAATTCATCTTGTTTCTATATCTTCCTCTGTGCAGGCTGAAGGCCAAAGTTTCATTTGCTATGGAAAACATTCCTTGGCCAAAACCAAATAACTTAACATTAATTCCATTATCCTATCCCTGATACTGACAGGAAGTGTCATTTCCCTATCTCAGGACAATCAGAGTCTCTGTTTTCATAAGAAAACTATTCATTACTTGTCATAAAAATGAAATAAGGTAGACCCTCTGAGCATCATTAGTTTCTGAAGACAAAATATTATAAAATAGAACATTCAGTGTAGGTTGGAGGGGTATGTACGACTTTCATGTTAAAATAAAACCCAATAGGAAAAAAATATAAAACCCAATGAAATAAAAACACTGACTGGAGTTGGAATGGGCTGTACTATCTCTATACTACAAAACTCTTTCTTATTTTCTGTCTACATATCTGAAACATCAGTTTGTAAAGTTTTAACATTGTTTTTACCTTTTCCCCATTCAAATAACATTTTCCTTGGTAAATATAAATTAAAATTCAGATTCCTTATTGAGGGATTTTTTGGTGGTCTTTTCTTTAAATATTTCATTTATTTGACAGATAGAGATCACAAGTAGGCAGAGAGGCAGGCAGAGAGAGAGGGAGAAGCAGGCTTCCCACTGAGCAGAGAGCCCAATGCAGGGCTCCATCCCAGGACCCTGAGATCATGACCTGAGCTGAAGGCAGAGGCTTTAACCCACTGAGCCACCCAGGCACCCCTAGTGGTGGTTTTATGCCCAGAACTTATGGGAGAGATTTGACTGCATACAATCATTGGGAACATAGATTATTTCATGTTAGAGTTCAGGATATTCTCTGTGACTTTACAAATAATTTTTATAGTAGTTTTTCAGTATAATACAGAGTTATAAACATGAATATAATTTTATTTATTTTTCTTATCTTAATGTCATGTCTTAATTGTTTAGTGCTCTTCAGACATTATGTTTTCAGGGAGAAATTGTTTGTAATTGAAAATACACAGCTTCATTTGCAATTTCCCTTAAATAATGAATAATTATCAGTGTGAAAAGAATAAGAGAAACTTTAGGGGAGTGATCCCTCTGGTAGAAGTAGTTACTAGCCAGTTTCAGAAGGTGTCTGTGATGGTCAGTGGGAATTTTTTAATTTAAGAAATTCTACTGAAATTAATTAGAAAAATAACAAGTGAAGGAAAACCGTCAATATCAAAATCATCATTATTCCATTAGTTTTGCTTATCCATCTTTTGAATATTTCCCTCTGATTAACTGTAATTCGGATTTTTTGAGGCCATAAAATATACAATGAATCACCCACAGCAGTGTAGCTGAAGTAGTCAGAAAGGGCAGTTTTTTTTAAAGGTTTTTATTATTATTATTTATTTATTTGACAGACAGAGATCACACAAGTAGGCAGAGAGGCAGACAGAATGGGGAGGGGAGAAGCAGGCTCTCTGCAGAGCAGAGAGCCGGACGTGGGACTCGATCCCAGGACCCTGGGGTCATGACCCGAGTGGAAGGCAGCGGCTTAACCCACTGAGCCACCCAGGCGTCCCAGAAAGGGCAGTTTTATCTCCATACTTCTCTCCACTCAGCACGTGGGTACACTTGCGTGTGTGCACGTACGCGCACACACACACACCCCATTTCTTTAGTTTTACAGACTCACTCCAGGAAGTTTGTCTCCTTCTAATTAGAGAAGTTCGTAAGTTCCCTCTTGCATGCTTGTAAGTTCCCTCTATAGCATGCTTCCCTACTAGTGGGGTAGTTTATACTACAGAGAAAAGTTCTTAATATTTACAATCTAAGCTTTCTGTTGAAGATCTTATTTTCCTTCTCACTTTTTGCTTCCAAGTATAAAGGATTGATACTTAAGTCTTTTGAAATCTAATTTTTATAAACACACAGTTTCTGAACATATATATATATTTAGGAAAGTACTCCAGGAAGATACACTCATAAGACCATGCATTATAACTAATGCAGGTGTATTTCCAGAGAGAATCACACTCATGGCATCTAATGTGGAAGAACTCTTTACATGTCAGAGTGCCATCATCTGTCTTTATCTTAGTTGAAGATTATCTCATGTATAGACAGAATCTAGGCATAAACCTACTCAGACCTTTATCATCTTGGAATGTTAATAAAATTGACATGTTTTGCCATTAGGCTTATGAGTATTGCTATTTCTTATTTTTCTTTACTTAGCATGATAGATCTACACTTTGTGGTATTGACTCAGGATATTTAGGTTTTTAACCTTGAGTATTAGAAGTGCATTTGTTGGGTAATAGGCACGAGATGTCAAACCATTATTGTGAATGCCATCACCAGAGTTTAATTCAGAGGTACCATGGATGCAACCTCAGTTTGAATTCTTCTTTAAGGTTCTCATTTGACCTAAACAGTCCAATGATTTTTCATTGCTTAAAATGTTCCTTTGAAAGCCATAGTTTATAAAACTGTTTACCCTTTGTTTTCAGTGTACCTTGCTACTGCCAGTAAAATTAGTCTTACAAGGGTAAAAAGGGGTATTTCATTTTTTATGTCACTTCTATACTCTTATAAGTTCATTGCATTTTGTTTTTTTCTTTTAACAAAATCATTTGTGCATATCATGGCTTCAAAATTCATGTTTACAAAATTTATCATGAGGGAAATTGTAGTGTATTTTAGGTTTTTTAGGTGGAGGTGACATTTTCTTTTTGTGAAATCTAACAAAACGGCTTTCAAAAATAGAATAAAAAATTTGCTTAATAAGGTGAACATAACTTATATTAGCTCCTGTGAACCTGAGAATTTGGACTTTTTCAAAAAAGCATTCCCATATTTAACATTTTTTTAAAGATTTTATTCATTTATTTGACAGACAGAGATCACAAGTAGGCAGAGAGGCAGGCAGAGAGAGAGGAGGAAGCAGGCTCCCCGCTGAGCAGAGAGCCCGATGTGGGACTGGATCCCAGGACCCTGAGATCATGACCTGAGCCAAAGGTAGAGGCTTTAATCCACTGAGCCACCCAGGCGCCCCTAACATTTTTATTATTATAAACATAGCTCTATTTTACTCAGCTTTGAATTCTGGTCCCTGTTAGTTTTTTAAATGGAAAAGTGCAAGTTAACATTTTTAAGATATTTAGTTAAATATTCTTACACATTAAACTGATTTCATTGAGATTAAGGTGTTAAGTTTGAATGGGAAGCTGCTTTTTTTTACAGTAATCTTTGTTTTTCTGTGAATCTTCTTATTGTGATTCTTCTGCATCTTATGCCCCATTATTATTTTTATAAATGTAACCCAGAGCTAATGAACCATGGAAGCTAAGCTGAATGGTAGCCCTCTGAGTTGATTTTCTTAGTGCCTTTTCTTAGTTACATTAACTTGTTTTTATTATGTTTAATAAATAAATCTGTACTTATAAAGTCCCTGCATTTATTATTTTCTATATTTCTATAAACAGTATTACAAATCATTAGTCACTTGGTTCTGTGTTAGTTTTAAGAAATAGTAAAAAGAGAAGTTCTTCCTTCCTTTTGGAGCTTTAAACTGTCTGGACACTCAATATTTTACACATGGGAAGCAACCTGATTTCTCTATAAGGAATCATATAGGTCAGGGTTCCTCTTATAGAAGCCAGTATAACTTACAGGATCAGGTCCAAAAAGTAATGTTCTTATTTTTTGAGAAAAATTGTATTATGTGACATTCTTCATGTATTTAAATAAATACAATGGAGCAATACCATTTTTACCAAGCTTTTTCATGGCTTTTCCAAACACATAGCTTTAATGAGGTAATGCTTTAGTATTGCTTCCTTCTTCTTAAACTCATTCCTGCTTTTGCCTGTAAAGAAGTGGGTGAAATTGAATTGCTAGACCTATGTATTCTTGATTAAATGGAATGAACTGATTGACTAATACCAATAGAGATCCTGTTTACATATTTCCATTTTTTTTTCCTGCACACCCATCAGGCGAAAGTATTGATAGCAATCTTCTCTCCCTCAGTCCAAAACAAATGACTTAGAACAGTCCTATAGGGACAGAGGAGGTAACACCTGACCTGAGCATTAAAGGATGATAGGAGTTTTCTGGGCAGAAGGTCTGTGTGGGTATGGTGATAGGAATTACAGATAGTGAGGAGATTAGATTTATGGATTGCTTTCTCCTTCACACATCCTATTTTATATTTCCTTATCCTCCCTTTCACCTTTCCCTCTACCCCACTCCCTTGTTTTTCCTCTGCAGGATTTTGTCAAGTTCAAGTATAGTCTATTATTTAATATTGGTTTAATACCAATATTTCTATATATAAAACATATCATTAGAAGTAATCTTATCTTTTAGTCAAATTGTAAAAGATAGAAAATATTCACTTTAGATCTTTATTACTAACTAACGTTCTCTGAGTGTGTGTGTTTCTTCTAATCACTTTCTCCATTTGTTAAATGGACTTATTTATAGTACCAGCCAGAGTAGATTTTCTTGAAACAGAAATGTGTTTTCCAAATTAACCCTTTGAGCACACACACACACACACACACACACACACACACACCAGGCCTAGGTAGCAATTATGGAGTTGTGGCGAGGCACCTCCTACGCTACTGCTAACTGATAATCCCCTTTTTTATATCCTCTTATCATTTGGCTTATCAAATGCTGTTGAAGAAACACCCTGAGAATCTCAGTCAAAAAGAGTACCTACCAGCTTGGCAGCAAAAATGATTAGGGAAAAACCCCTCTTGGGAGCTCTTTCTTCCCTCAGCTCATCTTTGATTATTCTTGATCATAAAAATAAAATATATATAGTCTTGTGGCTGCAAATGACTGGTGATGGAATTCTGTAAATGTTCTGTTAAAACTGAAATTTAATACACTGTGTAAGTCCAGTTTTCACTGACATGTGCTAATAACAATCATCTGATTAATGGAGGTTGGATGGAAACTTGAGTTTTTTCGATAAGAGATTAGGCCTGCAGAATATCACCAAAGTTTTCATATTTAAAACATTCAGATCAGATTTAAAAATGATGAGCTAGTGTCACAGAGCCAGGTTTCATAGCTACTGTGAAGTCAGACATATTAATGCATATTACATGTCAGTTAAGAATGTGCCATTAGAAAAAAGGGGGAAATTATATTTTTTCTTGTGTATATTTAACTAAAAAGCATAACTTTAGTTTCTTATTATAATTAAGATTAATTTATGTTGATTCTGATACTGAATACAAGTGCTATTAACTTTTTAAAATTAAATAAAATTAACCAACATATAGTATATCATGAGTTTCAGCTATAGAGTTCAGTAGTTCAGTTGTGTATAATACACAGCCCTCATCACATCATGTGCCCTTCTTAATGCCCATCACCCAATTACCTCACCTCCCACCAACTTTGCCACAAGCAACTCTCATTTTGTTTATTTTTGTCTGTTTACTAAATTTATCTATTCATTAATTATTTATTATTAATTAATTAATTTTATGTTATATTAGTCACCATACAGGACACCATTAGTTTTTAATGTAGTGTTCCATGATTCACTATTTGTGTATAACACCCAGTGCTCCATGCAATCTGTGCCCTCCTTAGTATCCATCACCAGGGTAGCCCATCCCCCCCACCCCCCTCCCCTCTAACCTCTCAGTTTGTTTTCCAGAGTCCATAATCTCTCATGGTTCATTTCCCGCTCTGATTTCCACCTGTTCATTGTTCCCTTCCTTTCTCTAATGTCTTCCATGCTATTCCTTATGTTCCACATATAAGTGAAATTGACTTTCTCTGCTTGACTTATTTCATTTAGCATAATCCCACCCAGTTCCATCCATGTTGATGCAAAAGTTGAATATTCATCCTTTTTAATGGCTAAATAATATTCCATTGTATATATGGCCCATATCTTTATCCATTTGCCTGTTGTAGGGCATCTCAACTCTTTCCATAGTTTAGCTGTTGTGGACACTGCTGTTAAGAACATTGGGGTACATGTGCCCCTTCTTTTCACTACATTTGTATCTTTAGGGTAAATACCCAGTAGTGCAATTGCTGGGTCACTCTATTTTTAATTTTTTTGAGGAACCTCCACACTGTCTCCCAACATGGCTGTACCAACTTGCATTCCCACCAACAGTGTAAGAGGGTTCTTCTTTATCCGCAACCTTTCCAACATTTCTTGTTTCTTGTCTTGCCAGTTTTTGCTATTCTAACTCGTGTAAGATGGTATCTCAATGTGGTTTTGATTTGAATTTCTATGATGGATAATGAAGATGAACATCTTTTTCATGTATCTTTTATCCATTTGGATGTTTTCTTTGGAGAAGTGTCTATGTCTTCTGCCCAGTTTTTGACTTGATTATTTGTTTTTTGGATGTTGAGTTTGAGAGGTTCTTTATAGACCTTGGATACCAGCCTTTTATCTCTAATGCCATTTACAAATATCTTTTCCCATTCCATGGGTTGCCTCTTTGTTTTGTTGACTGTTTCTTTTGCTGTGCAGAAGATTTCAATCTTGATGAAGTCCCAAAAGTTAATTTTCCCTTTTGTTTCCCTTGACTTTGGAGACACGTCTTGAAAGAAGTTGCTGTGGCCAATGTTGAAGAGGTTACTCCCTATTTTCTCTTCTAGGACTTTGATGGATTCCTGTCTCACACTGAGGTCTTTCATCTATTTTGAGTTTCTTATTGGGTATGGTGTAAGTGAATGGTTTCATTCTTCGGTATATCCCCATCCAATTTTCCCAGCACCGTTTGTTGAAGAGACTGTCATTTTTTTCTGCTTTATTGAAAATTAGTTGACCATAGAGTTGAGGGTCCATTTTTGGGGTCTCCATTCTGTTCCATTGTTCTATGTGTCTGTTTTTGTGCCAATACCATGCTGTCTTGGTGATCACTGCTTTGTAATACAGCTTGAAATCAGGCAATGTGATGCTTCCAGCTTTTTCTTTTTCAACATTTCCTTGGTGATTCGGAGTCTTTTCTGGTTCCATACAAATTTTAGGATTGTTTGTTCCAGCACTTTGAAAAATGTCATTGGTATTTTGATTGGGATGGCATTGAAAGTATAGATTGCTCTCGGGGCACCTGGGTGGCTCAGTGGTTTAAAGCCTCTGCCTTCAGCTCAGGTCATGATCCCAGGGTCCTGGGACTGAGCCCTGCATCAGGCTCTCTGCTCAGCCCCTGCTGAGCCTGCTTCCTCCTCTCTCTCTGCCTGCCTTTCTGCCTACTTGTAATCTCTGTCAAATAAATAAATAAAATCTTTAAGATTGCTCTGGACAGTATGGGCATTTTAACAATGTTTATTTTTCTAATTCATGAATATGGAATGTTTTTCCATCTTTTCATGTCTTCTTCAATTTCTTTCAGGAGCATTCTGTAGTTTCTAAAGTATAGAAACCTTCACCTCTTTGGTTAGGTTTATTCCAAGGTATCTTATGGGTTTTGGTGTTATTCTAAGTGGAATCGATCCCTAATTTCTCTACAGTGACATTGTTAGTATATAGTAATATAGTATAGTTAGTATATAGGAAAGCAACTGATTTCTGTGTATTTATTTTGTATCCTGCCACATTACTGAATTGCTGTATGAGTTCTAATAATTTAAGTGTGGAATCTTTTGGGTTTTCCACATAAAGTATCATGTCATCTGTGAAGATACTTCTTCTTTGCTAATTTGAATACATCTTATTTCTTTTTGTTGTCTGATTGCTGTTGCTAAGACTTCTAGTACCATGTTGAACAATAGTGGTGAGAGTTGGCATCCTTGTTGTGTTCCTGCTCTTAAAGGAAAGGCTCTCAGCTTTTTCCAATTGAGAATGATATTCGTTGTGGCCTTTTCATAGATGCTTTTTATGAAGTTGAGGAATGTTCCCTCTATCCCTACACTCTGAAGGGTTTTAATCAGGAAAAGATGCTGTATTTTGTCAAGTGCTCTTTCTGCCTCAATTGAGAGAACCATATAGTTCTTCTCTCTCCTCTTATTAATGTGTTCTATCACATTGACTGATTTGTGAATGATGAACCACTCTTGCATCCCAGGGTTAAATCCTACCTGGTCATGATTCATATTCCTTTTAATCTACTCTTGGATTCTATTAGCTAGGATCTTGTTAAGAATCTTGGCATCCATATTCATCAGTGATATTGGTCTGAAATTCTCCTTTTTGATGGGATCTTCACTTGGTTTGGGGATCAAGGTAATGCTGGCCTCATAGAATAAGTCTGGAAGTTTTCCTTCTATTACTTTTTTTTGAAATAGCTTTAGGAAAATAAGTACTATTTATTCTCTGAATGTTTGCTAGAATACCCAGGGAATCATCAGGTCCTGTACTGTAGTTTTTGGGAGGTTTTTGATTACTGCTTTAATCTCGTTACTAGTTATTGGTCTATCCAGGTTGTCAGTTTCTTCCTGTTTCAGTCTTGGTAGTTTATAGGTTTCCAGGAAGACATCCATTTCTTCCTGCTTGCTTAATTTATTGGCATATAGCTGTTGACAATAATTTCTGATGACTGTTTCTATTTCCTTGGTGTTAGTCGTGATCTCTCCCTTTCCATTCATACTTTTATTAATTTAGGTCCTTTCTCTTTTCTTTTGAATAAGTCTGGCCAGTGTTTTATTAATCTTATTAATTTTTTCAAAGAACCAGCTTCTAGTTTTGTTGATTTGCTCTACTGTATTTCTAGTTTCTAATTCATAGATCTCTGCTCTAATCATAATTATTTCTCTTCTTATGCATGGTTTAGGCTTCATTTGTTGTTTTTTCTCCAGTTCTTTAAGGTGTAAAGTTATTTGGTGAATTCCGGATTTTTGTTTGTGGGATGTTTTTTGTTTGTTTGTTTGTTTTGTTTGTTTGTTTGTTTTGAGTGAGGCTTGAATGGTTATGTGTTTCCCCCTTAGGACTGCTTCTGCAGTATCCCATAGGTTTTGGACTGGTGTGTTTTCATTCTCCTTGGTTTCCATGAATTGTTTAAGTTCCTTTGATTTCCTGGTTGACCCAAACCTTCTTAAGGAGGACGATCTTAGCTTTCAGGTGTTCAAAACCTAATTTGTCTGATATAAGGATTACCTCCCCAGCTTTCTTTTTTCTTTTTCTTTTCTAAATTCTATTTATTTATTTGACAGTGAAAGGCACAGCAAGAGAGGGAACACAAGCAGGGGGAGTATGAGAGGGAGAAGCAGGCTTCCCACAGGTCATAGAGTGTGATGTGGGACTTGATCCCAGGACCCTGGAATCATGACCTGAGCCAAAGGCAGATGCTTAATGACTGAGCCACTCAGGGACCCCTCCCCAGCTTTCTTTTGATGGCCATTAGCATTATAAATTTTTCACCACCCCCTAACTTTCAATCTGGAGGTGTCTTTGGGTCTAAAATGAATTTATTGTAGACAGCATATGGATGGGTGTTGCTTTGTTATCCAATCATATACCCTGTGTCTTTTGATTGGAACATTTAGCCCATATGCATTCAGAGTAACTTATTTTTAATATTTTATTTATTTATTTGACAGGCAGAGATCGCAAGTAGGCAGAGAGGCAGGCAGAGAGAGAGGCAGGGAAGCAGGCTCCCTGCTGAGCAGAGAGCCCCATGCGGGGCTCGATCCCAGGACCCTGGGATCATGACCTGAGCCGAAGGCAGAGGCTTTAACCCACTGAGCCACCCAGGCGCCCCTCAGAGTAACTTTTGAAAGATATTAATTTAGGGGCGCCTGGGTGGCTCAGTGGATTAAAACCTCTGCCTTCGGCTCGGGTCATGATCCCAGGGTCCTGGGATCGAGCCCCACGTGGGGCTCTCTGCTCAGTGGGGAGCCTGCTTCTCCTCTCTCTCTCTCTCTCTCTCTCTGCCTACTTGTGATCTCTATCTGTCAAATAAATAAAAAATGAAAAAATATATTAACTTAGTGTCATTTTCTTACCTGTAAAGTTTCTGTTTCTGTAGATTCTATATGTTTCTTTCTGGTCTATGTTACTTTGGGCTCTCTCTTTTCTTACAGTATCCCCTTTAATATTTCTTGAATGACTTGTTTAGTTATCAAAAATTCTTTTAGTTTCTGTTTGTCCTGGAAGCTATTTATCTCTCCTTCCATTCTGACTGACAGCCTTGATGGATAAAGTATTCTTGGCTGCATCTTTTTTTCATTTAGTACCCTGAACACATCATGCCAGCCCTTTCTGGCCTGCCAGCTCTCTGTGGATAGGTCTGCTGCCAGTCTAATATTTCTACTTTTTGTAGGTTAAGGCACTCTTTTCTCAAGCTGCTTTCAGGATTTTCTCTTTATCTCTGAAATTTTCAAACTTCACTATTATATGTCCAGATATTGATCTATTTGTATGGATTTTTAAGGGGGGGGTTCTCTGTACCTCCTGAACTTGAATGCCTGGTTCCTTCCCCAGATTAGGGAATTAGGGAAGTTCTCAGGTATGATTTTCTGAAATATACCTTCTGTCTCTTTCTATTTCTTCTTCCTCTGGGACCCCAAAAATTCTAATATTGTTTTGCTGATATATAATTTGTGGTATCACTGACTTCTCGAAGTCTCTCCTCATGGTTCATAGTTGTTTTTCTTTATTTTCCTCAGCTTCCTTCTTTTCCATCATCTTGTCTTCTATGTCATTGACTCTCTCTTCTGTCTCACTTACCATAGCTGTTAGAACACCCATTTTGGACAGAATCTCAGTTAAAGAATTTTTAAATTTGGGCTGATTAGATTTTACTTCTGTACTAAGCAATTCCCTAGTGTCTTTTACACTTTCTTTCAAATTCAGCTAATAATTTTATAATTGTTATCCTGAATTCCAACTCTGACATTTTACTTATATCCATACCAATTAGATCTATGGCAGAAGAGTATTAGCTCTTGTTCTTTTCTTTGCTGTGAATTTTTCCTCCTAGTCATTTTGTCCAGAAGAACAAGAGAAAAAAAACAAAAAATATCAACCATGACCCCAGTGAAATGCATGCTAGACAAATCTGCAGAGTCAGAAATTTAAAAAGAAAAGAAAAAAATGAAAAAAGGCAATATAATCTCACAAGTGGACAAAACAAGGTGATCCACTTGGTCCTGGGCATATTTTGTTAGAAGACACTAAATCCCAAAAATGTAGAGTTATATATGTATATAAATTTATGTTTATAATTAAATACAGTGAAAGGAAGTCCAAAATGAAGAATGTATCTATAAAATGTAAATGTAAAAATGAAAATTTTAAAAAGACTTAAAATTGAAGAGTTGACAAAATAAGAAACCAGTTGAAAAGGGAAAATAAAAAAAATTCAGTCTGAAAGAGTAAAGACTCATGAGAAAAAGTTCACATTCTATATAATATTTCTCCCAGCATAGGGTGTTTTCAGTTATGAGTGATCCAAAAATTTGGTATTCAACTGATGTTCCTGCTGGTATTCTGAGGGAGGGGCCCGTTGTGCTGAGTCTCAGGTGTCTTTGCCTGGGTGGAGTTGCACCACCCCTTGCCAGGGGCTGGGCTCAGTATATGCTGCTACGGGTTTCTCTATGTCGCTTTTCTTCCCAGAAGTCTTCTCATGCCACTTTAAAGGATGAAAAAAAGATAAAAATGGCAGCACCGCGATCTCCAACCCTGGAGCTGAATGATTACTGCCCCCACTCCTTAGTAGTGGGAATGACAACCAGTCCCTTTTCTGTGTGCTAAACTGCAGACTACTGCACTGCACACCCACACCAATCCTCCTGGGGGGAGGGGGATTTCATTTCACCCCAAGCTTGCTGGGGTCCTGCTCAGGGAAAAGTTTCCTGATTGTGTGTGCACCTGTGCTGCTCCTTCCAGGGGAAGGAACAGGGTCTCCCAGTGGTTGTTACTTGCTGGGCCCCTGCTTGGAGATTGGTTGCCTGCCCAATGCTGGGGTGGTCCATGGTTTATAGCAACACCTAGCTGGGAGGTCACTCCAGAGGTCACTAACTGTAGCTGGTTACCTCTACTCCAACGCTTGGGAACTCTGCCACACTCAGGCACCCCCATTCTTTCTGTGACCCTGGGGATCCTGAGAACACACTGTCCCACCTAGATTTCTGCCCTGCTTTGCCACCTGAGAACCTTTCAGGTAATGCTGTCCCTCACAGGAGCAGACTTATAAAAGTTCTGATTTTCACACCACTGCTATGTCACTTTCTAGTACCTGGCTTATGGAGACTCCTTCCCTCAGTTTATCTTCCCACACTTCCTGCCTTGCAAAAAGTGGTCACTTTTCTATTTGTAGAGTTGCAAGGATTCTTTTAGATTTCAGGCTGAATTCACAGGTGTTCAGAATGATTTGATAGATAGCTAGATGAATTCAAGGTACCAGATGAAACATAGATCCCCTATTCTTCCACCATCTTCTCTCTAGAAAAATGAAATGCTATTATCAACTTAAAAAAAAAAATAAATGCAGGGGATCCTGGCTGGCTCAGTCAGTACAGCATGTGACACTTGATCTTGTGGTCTTGACTTCAAGTCCCACACAAGGGCTTGAGTTGTACTTAAAATAAAGAATTGGCAAAGTCAAAAGAGAAGTGAAGATGGAATATATTGCCATTACTAGTTTCATATAGAAATGTCACCTGTGAGCTGAGCTACATTATGAAACTATACATTAAAAACATCCACCTTCTGTAATCTATGACATTTTGTATTACCCTAGAAAACAAAATTTTCTAATATCCTTAGACCAGGGAAAGAAAGCATAAACTTGTACGATTACATTGAAATTAAAAGGAAGGTAAGAAAGTGTTAAATTCTGATTTTAGCTGACCAGAATGATTGCTTCTGCCTGTCTAGTGAATACATTTGATTCTTCTGCTCATTTTTTATTTGTGGGTTCTCTAAGATTTTTTCCCTCTAATTAAATATTCATTGTTTATATAGCATCCATATAATGGCATCCAATGTGTTATATATCTGTATGTCTTCTATTCCTTTAGGCACTATAAACATTTATAGTATAATAATGTGCCATCAGATGTTTCAGTATCATGATCACTGTCACCCTGCAGAATGATCTCTTTCCCAAGCATGGCCCCCCTGTTCTTTACACTTCCATTCTGTTAACATCTGTCTATAAAACAATGAAGGACTGATAGATGGAATATAAGGGGGAAATGAGCACACACGCACACACAGCACATGGATTAAAATGGACACTTCTTACCAACACGTGTTTTCTTTTTTTCCTCAAGAATATAATATCAACAAAAGTTTCAGCATTTTAAAAACCTATAAGGAGCAGTGCCTGTGTGGTTCAGTCAGTTATGTGTCCAGCTCTTGGTTTCAGCTCAGGTCATGACCTCAGTGTTGTGAGATTGAGCTCAAGTTGGACTCCATGCTCAGTGTAAAGTGTGCTTGAGATTCTCTCTTCCTTTGCCACTCCCCACAGTAGTCTCCCTCTCTTTCTAAAATAAATAAATAAAATGTTTTAATAACATATTAGGTAAAAGCATACCTTTACATTTTATAGTATCAACAAGATGTGTATTCTCAGACTATTGTGAATAGTTCTGCCCCTCTCCCCTGCTCTCTTGTTCTCTCCCAAATAAACAAATCTTTAAAATAGGCAGAAGACATGAATAGATATTTTTCTAAATAAGACATCCAGATGTTCACCAGACACATGAAAGGTGCTTAACATCAGTCATCATAAGGGATATACAAATCAAAACCACAAGGAGATACCACTTGACATCTGTCAGAGTGGCTAAAAGCAATGATACAAGAAACAATAGGTGTCAAGGCGTCCAATTGAGACTCTTTATCCCAGAGTCTACAGTTTCTCATGGTTTGTCTCCCTCTCCATTTTCCCCCAATTGACTTTTCCTTTCCTTCTCCTAATGTTCTCCATGTGATTCCTTATATTCCACAAGTGAAATCATAAAGTAATTGACTTTCTCTGCTTGACTTTTTCACTCAGCATAATCTCCTCCAGTCCCATCCATGCTGATGCAAAAATTGGGTATTCATCTTTTCTCATGGTTGAGTAATATTCCATTGTATATATGGACCACATCTTCTTTATCCATTTGTCTGTTGAAGGGCATCTTGGCTTTTTCCACAGTTTAGATATTTTGGACACTGCTACTACGAACATTGGGATGCATGTGGCCCTTCTTATTACTACATCTGTATCTTTGTGGTAAATACCTAGTAGTGCAATTGCCAGGTCACAGGGTAGCTCCATTTTCAATTTTTGAGGAATCTGTAACATAACACAATAATAATAAAGAAAGACTCTTTCTCTCTCTCCCTATGCCCCATCCTCCCTCACATAAATAAATAAATAAATCTTTTTCTAAAAATTATACCTGCTTTTTAAACATTTTTCAGCAACAATATGTAATTTGTAAAATGGTACATAATTTTATTGTTTTCTGTGTAGGCCCACTGCTTATCTTTTTTGTTGCTGTTTTAATTGGAGTATTTAAGGTTCCCACAGGCAATTGTGAATACTACTTAATATTCATTTTAAAAAATGTGATTAATAACTAAGTGTGGTAGTTATTGGAATAATGACACATTTTTCAGTTTACATATGAATTTTTGGTTTTGAAAATTTTAATTTTAGTATTTGTTTTCAATGTTTCAAAAGGAGAACTCTAATAGTTTTCTTGATATTTTATGACAGGATCACCCCTTCAAGAGATTTAATGGTGTTTCAGTGTATAAAATCATAACAAATTATTATTCATCTTGTTAACATTTCCTTTCTATAAAACCAGATAATTTTATAATTAAGTACAGTGTTTAAGGGCTTCATTTGTAAGGTGTTGAGATACAGTGAACTTAACTGGTGCACTAAGGCTTTATAATTTTTTTATTCTTCAGATACAAGCATATTTATGTATTATGAAAATATATAAATTTAATAAACTGCTCCTTTTTGTAAAATGTTCTAGACACAGTGCTTAACATACCATTTAACAGAATGATTAATATTTTGAAATGAAAATTCAGTTGAGGGGCACCTGGGTGGCTCAGTGGGTTAAAGCCTCTGCCTTCGGCTCAGGTCATGATCTCAGGGTCCTGGGATCGAGCCCCACATCAGGCTCTCTGCTTGGCGGAGAGCCTGCTTCCCCCCTCTCTCTGCCTGCCTCTCTGCCTACTTGTGATCTCTGTCTGTCAGATAAATAAATAAAAATTTAAAAAAAAGAAAATTCAGTTGAACAGAAGAACACAGAATAAATTATATCCATTTTTTTCCTTTAGGTATTCATTTAAATATGGCAGACAAAAGGATTTATTTTGCAGAATTGAAAAAAAAACTTCATTTTAAATTCAAATATAAAAAATTAACTTATGAGATATTATCTTGATGGTTGTAATTGTAATAATTTTGAAAAAGTAAATAAACATCTGATCCATTTTAATAAATTGCCTTCTCTACAAATGATTATACCTAAAGCAAAGCATACTGAAATTATGTCATAAAAATCCTCAGGTTACTCTTGCTTTTCACTCAGCAAATATCTATTGTGTTTAAGAAGTGCTACTCTTTACAACAATGCTAGTTACTCTTTAAACCTAAATATTTAAATAAGTGTCCTGTTGGGAGCCTTAAAAAGAAGTCATTATGGTCCAGGAAAGATGAACTTATAATCCAGGATTTTAGTTATACTGTGAGGTATAAATTCAGAGACAGAAAGAGAACAACTTTAGGGCATTAATTTTAATAATGGAAATGATTAAAATATGAATATATATACAGAATTGACAGAAAAAAATGTAGATAGCCAATAAATACACTTTAAAAAAAAACTAGCTAAAGTCTAACGTGTAAAGGTGATCATACTCAATGGTGAAAAACAGGACATCTCCCCTAAGGTCAGGAACAGGACTGAAATGTCCACTCTCACCACTGTTATTTAACACAGTATTGGAAGTCCTAGCCACAGCAATTGGAAAACAAAAAAGAAATAAGAGGCATCTAATTTGGCAAGTAAGAGGTAAAACTTCCACTATTTGCATATGACATGATATTATATATAGAAAATCCTAAAGACTGTACCAAAGAAACTACTAGAACTGATATGAATTCACTAAGTTTTCAGGATACAAAATGAATGTACAGAAATTTGTGGTATTTTTATATACAAGTAATGAAACAACAGAAGAGAAATTAAGAAAGCAATTCCATTTACAATTACATCAAAGATAACAAAATACCTAGGAATAAACTTAACCAGAAGATGAAAGACCTGTACCCTGAAAACAATGATGAAAGATATTGAAGATGACACAAACAAGGGGTGTCTGGGTGGCTCAGTCAGTTAAGTGTCTGACTCTTGGTTTTGGCTCAGATCTCATGGGTCATGGAATCCAGCCCCAAGTTGGGTTCTGCACTCAGTGAGGAGTCTGCTTGAAGATTCTTTCCCTTTGCCTCTCCACCCCACTCTCTCTCAAATAAACAAATAAATCTTTTTTTAAAAAGGTGAAAGATATTCCATGCTCATGAACTGGAAGAACGAATATTGTTAATATATCTATACTACTCAAACAAATATATACAGTTATAACAATCCCTATCAAAATACCAAAAACATTTTCCACAGAACTAGAGCAAATAATCTGAAAATTTGTATGGAACCACAGAAAATCCTGAATGGTCATAACAATCTTGACAAAGTAAAACAGGCACCTGGTTGTCTTAGTTTGGTTACATATCTTCCTTCAGCTCAGGTCATGATCCAGGGCCCTGAGATGAAGCCCTGAGTTGGGCTCCCTACTCAGCGGAAAGCCTGCTTCTCGCTCTTCCTCTGCTGCTCCCCTGCTTCTGCTTTCTTTCTCTCTCTCTCTGTCAAATAAATAAATAAAATCTTAAGGAAAAAAGGCTAAATCAAAGCAAAGCTGAAGATATTACAATTTCAGATTTTAAGTTATACTACAAAATTGTAGTCACAAAAGCAGTATGGTACTGACACAATCAAAGGCACATAGTTCAATGGAACAGCATAGAGAGCCCATAAATAAACCCATTTAAAAAAAGATTTTGTTTATTTATAGATAAATAAATGACTGAGCTGAACAGGGAGACTGAAGTGGGGCTTGATCCCAGGATGCTGGGATCTCAACCTGAGCCAGAAGCAGATGCTTAACAGAGTGAGCCACCCAGGTGCCCCAAAATAAACTGACCTTTATATGGTCAGATAATTTTTGACAAAGAAGAAAAGAATATGAAGTGGGAAAAAGACTTCCTCTTCAACAAATGATGCTGGGAAAACTGGATGGCTACATGCAAAAGAAAGAAACTGGACCACTTCCTTATACCATGCACAACAATAAACTCAGACTAGATTAAATACCTCAATGTGAGACCTGAAACTGTTAAAGTCCTAGAAGAGAGCAGAGGCAGTAATTTTCTGACATTGGACATAACAGCCTTTTTTTCTAGATATGTCTCCTGAGGCAAGGGAAACAAAAGCAAAAATAAACTATTGGGACTACATCAAAATAAATAGCTTCTGCACAGGAAAGGAAACAGTCAACAAAACTAAAAGACAACCTCTGGAATGGGAGAAGATATTTACAAAAGACATTTCTGATAAAGGGATAGTATCTAAAATATATAAAGAAATTATAAAACTCAACGCTCCCAAAATAAATTATCCATTTAAAAAATAACCATAATATATGAACAGACATTTCTCCAAAGAAGAGATCCACATGGCCAACGGACACATGAAAAGATGCTCAGCATGACTCATCAGCAGGAAAATACAAATCAAAACTACAATGAGGGATGCCTGGGTGGCTCAGTTGGTTAAGCAGCTGCCTTCGGCTCAGGTCATGATCCCAGCGTCCTGGGATCGAGTCCCACATTGGGCTCCTTGCTTGGCAGGGAGCCTGCTTCTCCCTCTGCCTCTGCCTGCCACTCTGTCTGCCTGTGCTCTCTCTCTCTCTAACAAATAAATAAATAAAATATTTAAAAAAAAACTACAATGAGCTTATCACCTGT
This sequence comes from Taxidea taxus jeffersonii, assembly GCA_003697995.1. NCBI lineage: Eukaryota > Metazoa > Chordata > Mammalia > Carnivora > Mustelidae > Taxidea > Taxidea taxus. The sequence continues at coordinate 75,373 of ML099001.1, forward strand.
CAGAATTGTTAAAATCAACAACACAAGAAACAACAATTGTTGTCAAGGATGTGGAAAAATAACACTTGTGCACTTTTGACAGGAGTGCAAATCAGCATAGCCACTGTAGAAAATATTATGGATGTTCCTCAAAAAGTTAAAAATAGAACTACCCTAAGATCCAGTAATCTCACTACTGGGCATTTACCCCCCAAATACAAAACACTTATTCAAAGGAATACATGCACCTCTATGTTTACTGTAGCATTTTTACAATTTTTACAATTATTTGCAAATTATGGAAGCAGCCCAAGTGCCCATCAATAGAATATATATATTCTGTCTCCATTCATAT
>ML099001.1:75716-91627 GCA_003697995.1 Taxidea taxus jeffersonii
CCCAAGTGCCCATCAATAGAATATATATATTCTGTCTCCATTCATATTTATGTATACAATGTAATACATATAATATTATAATATATAATGTATGATATAATATTTATAATATTACTTAGCCATCAAAAAGAATGGAATCTTGTCATTTGCAATGGCATGGATAATGCTAGAGTATAATATTAAGCGAAATAAGACAGAGAAAGACAAATACCATATGATTTCACTCATATGGGGAATTCTAAGAAAAACAAATGCACAAAGGGGGAAAAAAGGCAAGAAAGACAGAACAAGAAACAAACTCTTCACTATAGAGAACAACTGATGGTTACTAGAAGGGAAGTGGGTGGGCTAATGGGTGAAATAATGAAGGGATTTAAGAGTACACGCAACCTGATGAACACTGAGCAATATATAGAATTGTTGAATCACAGTATTGTACATCAGAAATGCATATAACAGTGTATGTTAACAATACTGAACTTTAAATAAAAAAATTAACAAAAGGAAATTTTGATTAACCGTATTGGAAAAAAAATAAAGTGTAAAGGTGATTAATTTTAACCAAAACATTTAAAAGAAATTAAAATAAATTTAAGGTATGTTAAATAAAACAAATAAGTTCAAATAGGAGGATTGTTTTGAAAAAATATTCATAAGAGTTGCATAGTTAAACATATGGATAATTTGAGGGAATTTGTTCGCAAAGGACAGAAAAGTCTTAATTCTCTGACATTTCCCCACTTCATTCTAATAATTTTCTTAAGTGAAAAGAAAATATATACTTCCATATTTTCTAAGACATGTAATCTCTTCCTTTTCTAGAGCCAATACAAGCAGAATTGCTTATCACTACAACATATTATGAAGTTGCTGAACTCTAAAAAGACAGTGACTCTAAAATACTGTATATAAATAGATGACTTTTCAGTAGCATTTTCTGTATTGCACAGTTGGACTTATTTTTAATTTTGATAATATTTGTTTCCTAAAAAATCATAATAATTGCTTAGTTGAGAGCAGTCCATCGATATTTAGCAAAAATCCTTTGGTGAGATGGTAGAGGCTTGACATTTAGCACTTCATTTTTTTCCTAACTTTTTGGCTACTTCAAATATAGGAAAATAAGCCCAGAACCTAGTACGTGATGTCGGTCAATTTTCAACCCAAAAGAAAATGGGTTCCAGAGAAAAAAAAAATATTTGAAACCTTTTTTTAAAAGATTTTATTTATTTATTTATTTGGCAGAGAGAGAGAGAGAGAGAGAGAGAGAGAGAAACACAAGCAGGGGGAGGGGGAGAGGAAGAAGCAGGCTTCCCGCTGAGCAGAAAGTCTGTTGCAGGGCTCCATCCCAGGACCCTGGGATCATGACCTGAGCCGAAGGCAGTTGCTTAATAACTGAGCCACCCAGGTGCCCCAAGAAAAAACATTTAATTGAAATTAAAAATTAAATTAAATTAAATTAAAAAACATTTAACTAGGTGGCGCCTGGGTGGCTCAGTGAGTTAAAGCCTCTTGCCTTCAGGTCATGATCCCTGGGACCTGGGACCTGCGGGGATCCTGCTTCCCTTCCTCTCTCTGCCTGCTTCTCTGCCTACTTGTGATCTCTGTCTGTCAAATAAATAAATGAAATCTTTTAAAAAATTAAAAAAACATTTAATTAATAAATATTTAATTTAGATTATTTAAAATGTATTCCTATGCAATAGCACAAGATTATGTTAATAAAAATTTTCCAACTAGACATGTGTATGTTTAGATTATATTTTAATCATATCCTATAATTTAGGATTTCAACATCAAATTTAAGTGCTTTACTCAGAATCAGATTTTTTTTAATGATTTTTTTTGAAAAGGTAATAGAAAAGAAGAAATTGACATCAGGCCTCTTTTTTCTTTTTTGAACATGTTCTTAGTGCTTCAAATAGATTACAGAGAAAATTTTCTGTCTCAAGATCCTTCTGACAGCTCCATATCCTTTAAAAATTTTCACTGAAATATGGTTAGCTTTAAAATATTTTGATCATATACATGATCCTGTTGATATTGTCATGCAGCAAGGTGGTGAGGTAAATTTCCATAAATTTCCATATGTGGTGACAATGTGGCTTGCATAACCACAGCTTAATATAATTCAAACTGATTTTCAAAAGTTTTCTATGAAGATAGCTTGCTTCTATTTAATCATATAATAGCTTTCACTAATCTTTTTTTTCCTTTTGAGCAAGAGACCAAAATTGAAATTATAATAATAACAGCCAATTATAGAATTATATTTTCCCCTGAAAAATAGTTCAGAAAATTCGTGTGATCTGGTGTTAAGATTTTGTTTCTGTACCCATATATTTAGCAGATAAGAGGTTTGGACCACTGTAGTATTTGAATGATATGAAAAAGCTATTTGATTAGCAGGCTTTTGTAATTTACAGATGAATTTTGTTTCCTACAATTAAAAAATATTTATTCTTATTTTGCACATGGTTTTTATTTTAATACTAAAAGATTATGAAAATAAGACATTGGCTTCCTTCCTATTAAAAGTCTTTAAAGAAAATGAAGCTCTTAATAGAAAGTCAAGGCTTTGAACACCTTTGAGTTTTTTCCCACCCCTAAGTGCCCTCTAATTTGTGTGAAGAATTTAAGACATATTTGCCTATTTTGTGTGACTTGCTATTAATTTTTTTTCATTTCTGTTTGCTGCAGTTTGTAATGGGTAAATAGTGTGAGGGAATAAGGACATGCTATTTGTAAGCATGTATTTTTCCTTTTTAAAAAAATTTAACTTTAAGTTCAATTAATAAACACGATGTTTTAGCTTCAGTGGTAGAAGTCAGTGATTCACCAGTCTTATTTTTTCTTTTTAAAAATTTTTAAAAATTTTTTAATTTTTATTTTTTATTTTGTTCGGTTAGCCGCAGTATAGTAGTACATCATTAGTTTTTGATTTAGTGTTCAGTGATTCATTAGTTGCATATAACACCCAGTGCTCATCACAACATGTGCCTTCCTCAATATCCATCACTTGGCTACCCTATCCCCCCACTTCCCCTCCCCTCTGAAATCCTCTTGTTTGTTTCCCAGAGTTCAGAATCTCTCATGATTTGTCACTTTCTCTGATTTCTCCCCCTTCTGTTTTCCCTCCCTTCCCCAATGGTCTTCCATGCTATTCCTTATGTTCCATATATGAGTGATACCATATGATAATTGTCCTTCTCTCCTGACTTATTTCACTTAGCATAGACCCTCCAGTTCCATCCATGTTGATGAAAATGGTGGGTATTCATCCTTTCTGAAGGCTGAGTAATATTTTATTTATATATGTACCACATCTTCTTGATCTGTTCATCTGTTGAAGGGCATCTCATCTCCTTCCAGTTTGGTTATTGTGGATATTTCTGTTATGAATATTGGAGTGCATATGACCCTTCTTTTCATTACATCTGTATCTTTGTGGTTAATACCTAGTACTGCAATTCCTGGGTTCTAGTGTAGCTCCATTTTTAACACTATTTTTTAAAGATTTTTATTTATTTATTTAACACAGAGAGAGAAATCACAAGTAGGCAGAGAAGCAGGCTGGGGGAGGGAAGCAGGCTTCCTGCTGAGCAGAGAGCCCAATGTGGGGGTCTATCCCAGGACTCTGAGATCATGACCTGAGCCAAAGGCAGAGGCTTAACTCACTGAGCTACCCAAGTGCCCCCATTTTTAGCATCTTGAGGAATCTTCAGAGTGGACATGCCAGTTTGCATTCCCACCAGCAGTGTAAGAGTGTTCCCCTTTTTTTCACATCCTCACCAACATTTATTGTTTCCTGTTTTGTTAATTTTTGCCATTGTTTCCTACTACAAATGCACATTCAGAAGTAAATGGGTGTTCTTGGTCACCTGATAGGACTTTTAGGGGGAAGCATTAACAGATAAAAGACATTCTTCAAGATTTGATCAGTGTAAGACCAAGAGCCATAAAAATAAGAAGAGTAAAAGATTAAAGATCTCATATGGGATTGCTACAATTAATACAAGGGCAGAAAAGAATCCTAGTTGTCCTGGAGAGATAAAGATGCAGTCTGATATCCTTGATTTTCAGTGTGAGGAATATTATACTTTCTACAGTGAGGAAGAGAAAGAATGTAATGCTAAGGAGTCCTAAATGAGAGGTGACTGTAGAGACATAAGGAGAAGCATGTTATGATGGTGGGAAGAACCCAAAATCCATGCAAGGTGGTATTGAATCATTTCCATTAGCAGTAGTTCATATTCACATAAGTAAGAGGAAAGTAGAGTTCTCTTCTTTCTTTTATTCTTTCATTGTTATTTAATTATTTTTTTACTCTTTTAAAATTTGCTTGAATCAAGAGACAAAGTGACCAAAAGAGTTTTCTCCAAAACGCTGTGACAAGTTTGCTGATGAACCTTTAGGAAAAATGCATGCCTGGTGAAGTTTTAGACTTAAGGGGGAATATCTTCTATTAGATAGAGTATATATATAAATATGTTTGAATAAAGAAGATGGTTATGCATTATTTGAGGAGATAGTTTATATGAGTAACCTCTAGTAGTTGATAAAGTCAAAACGTAACTATACAAAAGGAATAATCTGAAAAGGAGAAAAATAAACTAGTCATGTAAATAAATATAATAGCCAAAAGAAAATATTAGGGAATGAAATAGGTAATAGCCTTCATAGACACTCATTTAGTGCTAATCATATCCGTTGATGTGAGCTTAGGTACAAGATTCATATTTGAATAAATTGACTAGATACCCATATATTGGAAATTTTATTTAGAGATTTGTTGATGGACCTGTTTGATTTTGCTAAAATATTAAAATTGGTACCTAAAATAGAAGACAGTGTCAGTATATTGATTTTCACCAAGAGGAAATTATTTTCTTTGTTTTGAACAAGAGATAAAGACAAAAATATGCATAAAATGGAGTAAGATGATAGTGAACACTTTTGAGACAACAGAAAACTAACTATAGAAGGTGTGGAAAGAATAAAATAATCCTTGGGGAAGGAAATTTCAGTTGTAGAAAGTTGTGTGTAATTCAAAATTTATGGCATTGTAACAAGTATTAAAATCAGAGAATGGCAAAAATTCAAACTCTGTTTATAAAGATTTTAATAATATTCATTAAAATCTGGGGAATAATAAACATAAAGAAGTAAAGATTAATTTTAATTTCCATTTAAAGGCAATATAATGAATCATCAGACTACAACATCTACTTCAAATTTGAATATGTTTTTGAAGCAATGAAACAAAAACTTGATTTCCAGAAAAATGAAAGAGTGATTTTTTGTTAAGAAAAAAACCCATTTGACTATTTATTTACAGAACAAGAAAAACACTCCAGTGAAATTTATATATGTATATCCATGTGTATGGATCTTCCCCAAATCTTAAAATTAAAAATAAGTATCATATGCTTTACCTTTGCACTAGTGATTGTCCCAAATGGAGAAAGATCTCTGGAAATGTTTATCATTAATACCATAATCAATATTTTTTACATAAAGGTTAATACCCTAAAAAAGAAAAGAAAACTGTAGGAAAAGGACAAAGAAAACCACAGTGGTACTTAAACACACTTCCTGTATTTTATCCCATGTTTCTTCTCCTTTCCCCTCTTAAACCCTCCAGTTACCTGAAAGTAACTGAAATAAACATAAATGAATGTGGGTAAAAAAAGCAATATTTTGTTGCATCAAAGATTTGATTTAAGACCTGAAAAAAATTAAGCTTTACCTTGACATTCACATTTGAAATAAATACCATCATCTTAAATACTTTTTATTGAACATGTATCTCTTAAAGACTTCAATACTGTTTTATAATGTTGGAGCTGATTAAAGGGGTGTTTAACAGTTAGCTTTTGTTACTCTCACAGTCTACTGAGGGAGACAAGCATATGAGTGAGTGCTATAACAAAAGCATGCACAAACTGCTATGTGAACAAGAGAGGAAGAAGCCATGATTGAGTTTATGTACTTTAAAAAATGACAAAAATAAGCCCACCAGGGCTAATGTTAAGAATAGCATAGTATTTGACCTGATTTTACTATTAGAAAGGAATATAGTAACTTATTCACAGTAAAAGTAAGGGACACAAAGCTTCAACAGTCCTTTTAAATGTTAATTATAACCATTTTGTAATTAGGTGATTTTGTACACATGATCTTTTGCTAGACATTACAGGGAGATATCTATTAGTTATGGTTCTTTAGTTGTTTGATTTTAAGCAATAAAATCAACAAACACTCATGGGGTTAGGTAATGTGAATGTATCAATAAATAAATGAAAATGCACATATGTCCTTTTACTTTTATCTGAAGAGGATGAAGTAGGATGGTAGACAGCAGTCAGTGAGGGTGGTGTGTTTTAATCTTGCAATTGTTAGCCAAACTAGGTAATTTATTCTCTTTATTTATAGGAATTTCCAATCAGGAAATCTAAGATAAAACTAACTGCGTGGAGAAGAAATGAAAATAACAGTGGCTTTCTTGATGAATGACAGCTTATTTTTTACCTGTATACATGGTTATAAGAAGGATCTAAAAATTTAAAGGATATACAATGAGATTACAGCATTCCTATAACCGCATTTAAAATATTATGTTTCGTTCTGGTTACCATATTTTAAAAAAAAGAGATGTAGCATTTGAAAAGGGGAATTAGATTGACCTTAGGGCTGCAAGATATGAGCTGTGAAGACAAGATAGAATCCCGAGTTTCTGTAACCTTTAAAGAGCAAAGGTTGAAGAAGATTTAATTGAAAATAAACTCACTTCAATATACATATAGATAGATAATGTCAACTATGTTTTTATTACAACACAGATTATTGTAAGAGAAATGTATAAATTTTAATAGAACTGAAGTTTGCTAAAATAAACATCTGTACTCTTCAGCTTTTAAGGTCCATCTTTCCGTAGCATGTAAGCAGAATAACATTCTACTGATTTCCTCTCTCAGAAGTAAAGTGTCTGAAGAATTTTCAGTGTTTTTCTGAAACATAGAAAGGACATGACTTTAACTGAATACTGGTAACAGACATTCCAATAGCTGTTTATAAATCAAAGGAAAAATAGTATATCTAAAGAGTGGCAACTAAGCTGCAGTTGCCACTAACTTTTTAGAGGAATTTCATTTTAATCTGCCTATAATTTAGGAAAATAGTCAGCAACTTATGAATCAGAGAACCATAGGGTATTTGAGTTATAATGGGCCACAGAGGTCAATTTGTACAACCCTGGCTTTACAAATTAGGATACTGGTATGTAGAGTAGGGAAGTCATTTGTTCATGGTTACGTAGCTAGTTAGTTTCCTAGTTGAGACTAATACCCAAGTCTCCTTATGCATTGTTCAGTGTTCTTTCTTTTAACACTATTGCTTCTAGAAGGTGGTTATTTGAAAATTCATTTATAACTTGGTTTTATGCAAGTTGGAAAATAATTTGTCATGGAAAAAAGTCATAAACTCCGAGTTCTCCTTTGCTGTATTCTATATGCTAGTTCCACGTAAATTTAGGCTTCCAGTCATATTAATGCTAGCTTTAGGCTTCTGCTGCACATACCTTCTATCTGATCCTCCTCTCTAACAACTTGGTCATTTCATGCTGAGAACATTGCAGTAACTTCCTTTTAGGTCTCACCTTCAAACTCTTTTGTAACAATTCATTCTGCATATCTTGTCAGTTGCAATTTCCTAAAGTGTTTTTGTCCTTTTTCTGTCTTTGTTTTTCAAAACCTATCTTCAAGATTTAAATCAAATTTCATCTCTTCTACAATGACTTACCACTTACAGTAAAAGGGATACCTTCTTCTAAATTCTCATATCGCTTAGTTTATATCAACCATGCATTCAACAATTGTTCATCAGATATTCTTGGGTGCCTACTCTGTCAGGAATGTGTGGTTTATCATTCACAGGCTTTCAATGTGATAACTTGGGACTATGATTTATCACTTTTTTTAGATTATGCTATTCTTGATATTGGGAACCATGCTTAAAAATCTTTATTCGGGACGCCTGGGTGGCTCAGTTGGTTAAGCGGCTGCCTTTGGCTCAGGTCATGATCCCAGCATCCTGGGATCGAGTCCCACATCGGGCTCCTTGCTCAGCGGGGAGCCTGCTTCTCCCTCTGCCTCTGCCTGCCTCTCTGTCTGCCTGTGCTTGCTCTCTCTCTCTCTAACAAATAAATAAATAAAATCTTTAAAAAAAAAGAGTCTGTTTCTTGGCTTGTCGCTCACTCTTTCTCTTCTTTTTTTAAAAAAAAAATCTTTTTATTCTACAGAGCCCATAGCAAAGAACCTTTTGTACATAGTTGGTGATTAGTAAGTATTTGTAGAATAAACACTAAGCTAAGAAGTTGATATTCATAAGATGAAGAGATAAATGTAACCTCCATGGGATCAGTAAACAAATTGTTAGATATCAATTATAAGTATGTTTAAAGAGCTTCCTTTAATTCTTAAAGAAGTTGGTTCTTTACATGCCATGAAAGTGACAAGATGATCAAAGAAATGATCAAAACAGTATTTCGGTCATATTCTGATAGATAAATATTGTAAACAACAAAAAGTGGAAGGTGTGGAATCAGACTTTAAAGACTCCAGTTACAGCTTCTAGGTATTTAAAAGTGGAACAATATATCAAGCTCACTTTATACACTGAATAGTTGTACTTCATTGATTAATAAAGAATAAATACTTCATTAACTGTAAATCTGTGTAACAGTAAGATGTTATTTAACATAAGATTTTAGACACATAAATGAGATAGATCTACTTTTTCAAAAGATAATCATTTGTAGCTTTAAGTAACACCTCTGGGGTCTTAATTCATGTGGAACATGCTTTTTATTTTATTATTTTATTTTTATTTTATTTTAGATAGTAGAGTAGCCCTTGTTGGGGATTACATTAAGGGGGATGAATATTAAGGGATTTAATAGACTTTTTAAAGTAATCCTCTTCATTTCCACTCTTGCCTTTTAGTAATACATTGAAAGTATGTCTAGGCCAAGATTCCTTTGCTTGATTGTCTTCATCTGTGCTAGACTAAACCAGATAGGATGACCAAGAATGATCAACTGGCAAATGAACACATTTTCTTAGAAACAGCTTAGCTGAGTTCTACTTACAGAACTGTCAGCATTTTACATCCAATTTAAGCGTCACTAAACAGTCCAAATGTTAAAAAAAAGTTAAAGTATAATTAAAATAAAATTTTAGAATATTTTTCTCTCTGAATAACTTCGTAATGAATATATATTTTTTATTCATCAGTAATTCAGTATTTTTGATGTCATTAGCTAAGTTTGGGCTCATGATGTTTCTGATCAGTTTTAGGTGCTCAGGGAAAGTTTACTCAGATTCCAAAGCACCATGGCTATCCTTATATAAATTAAGCATCACCATCAATGATTAAAACTATGCTGCATAGTGGAAATAGGTTCTTAAAATATGTTTTATGAAAATGAGTTTGAAGACTCTACAGTAATAAATTTGAATGAATAAAATGTCCCTTCATACACTGAAATAAACATTCAGTTTATTTGACAAATATTTACTGGGTGCCCATTCTGTGCCAGCATCTTTGTTAGGTTTTGGAGTGAAACAGTGGACAAGAAACCTAAAGACATTCTTACATGGAGATTGCATGTTCATAGGGAAGATAGATCTAAAACAATGAAATAGATAAAAGATTTGCACATTGTTATAAATGCTATGAAGGAAACACCATTTTAGCAATTCCGAATTGAGGGCTGCTACTAATTTCTCTACATACCATTTAGGAAGTGAGTCAACTTATTATCGTCTTGGTATGATATCAAACCATCGAACCTAAAGCCAACTAGAGGCTAGTAAAGAAGTTGTTTTGTCCAATGCTTTAAGGATTTTAATATATATCTAAAATAAATGTTTTGTTTGGCTTCTGGAACATTTCCTTAGTGCTTTCTCTGAGTTTTTCTGAACATGCAATAACAAGACATGATTATCAACTAGAAGACATGAGATATAACTAGTATTCAGTGTTTTAAAAAGCCCATATAAAAGGCTGGCTAGAACCCCCATAGATCAAGGACAAGATTCAAAGGGTCTCTCTTTGTGTCTTTAGCCAAACCTACAAACATGGATAGCAAGACAATGAGGAAAATAATTTCCAACAGAATTTTTGTGGACAAAGATGCCACAGTATTAAGAGATTTAAAATATATGAAAATTCTGAGGGATGTTTATAGTTTTATACAATATAAATGATTTCAGATAAACTATTTAATAATCAATTCATTTATGTGGCTGATATTTTTGAGTTTGAATATGTGGAAATATATTATTTAAAAACCCATTTCAGATGCATTTATAGTACCACTAAAGATATTTAATTGGTTTCCTTGATGGAACATATACTCATATTGTGCATACTGACTATAATTATTACTGTATTGTGAGAAGAACTTGTTATTCTTATTTTTAAGATCATTGCCATGAAAAACACATTTGATATTCTGAACTGTAATTCTGAGATTGTTTATTATCATAGGTAATATGAGAAATATCACTGAACGTACTGAGACTCTACAGACTGGATCGACAAAGTTTTGTTCGTGTAAAAGATCATCTATGAGATATAATTGGCATAGAGTCTTGTATTTTTAAAATTATACTGGCAGCCTTTGTTAATACAATGAGTATCTTGAAGCTCCCTTTTGCACACATTTTTATTTATATATTTTTTATTTTTATTTTTTTAAATATTTTATTTATTTATTTGACAGAGAGAAATCACAAGTAGGCAGAGATGCAGGCAGAGAGAGAGGAGGAAGCAGGCTCCCTACCAAGCAGAGAGCCTGATGCGGGACTTGATCCCAGGACCCTGAGATCATGACCTGCGCCAAAGGCAGAGGCTTAACCCACTGAGCCACCCAGGCGCCCTTGCACACATTTTTAAAATGTCATAGGTTTATTTATCTTTACTATTACCCCATCCCATATTCAATTTTTCTTTTTCCTCTAGATTCTGATTTTAAATCTCACTGTGGAAATGTGGAATGTGGAAATCTTTAAAAGATTCAAGTTTATGCACCGAAGTCTTTCAAAAGAAGCAGATATTTAATATAACCAAGAGTTTTGTTATTCCTAAATAGTTCAAGGAAAAATAAATTCTTGAAAGAAAGATGCTGGTCTTAATCGAAAGACGATGGTTTTAATTGTTTGGGTCTTGAATCAGAAGAATGTGCCTTTGGAGAATTAAGTAATACAGAGTTTGCTTGGCTGTCTTCCAACAACTTAAATAAGCCTAACATATCCAGGCCTTTATTTTCATACTTTTATAATAAAATATATTTTCAGTCATTTTTCTTGACCTACATACTTATAAAAAATTCTGGGATTACTAAGGAGATTAAATAACTTTATAACTGCTGCTATGGAGTGAGAGTTGACATATAAAATGAATAAAGTTATTAGCTAAGAGAGTGAGAAAAGCTCCCTAAAACCTCCAACAGTGGAAATGCAACAGCTGATATGATTTAATCACATCTACAAAGAGAACTTAAAAATGTTTATCAATTTATCTTTACTGGCCATTTGTATATTGCAGATGAAGTTGGGAGGATGGACAGAGCATTGTTTGACTTATGTCCTATTTGTTTTTTACATTTGTTCCCAATCAATATTTTGTTTATCATATTGGGCCGGAAAAAGAAGTTACATGACTAAAAGATCTTGTATGTGTAAGGAACCAGGTAAAACACAATTTAGTAATCCCCAAAATATGGCAATATATTCCAGGTTAACAGCTGGCTCCTATTTCAAAGCACAAGAAATGTTTTTCTTCTAGCTTTATTGAAATTGTATATATTTAAGGTATACAATCATTTCACAATGTATACATATATTGAAACATAGGAAACATGTTATTGATTTGCTAGAATTTTGAATATATGACTATTACTCTGATTGAATTATAAGGTTTCTTGGAGTATTATAAGAGTTTCTTATTAAATCTATTTTAATTTAACACAACTTGCTTTAGGGTTTTTTTTTTTGTATATGAAAAAATAGTAAAATGGTTCTACTTCAAGAATTGAAGGCTTGTCTTTTCTAATTAAAGAAATTGCATATGACTCTAGGTAGATAAACAATCTAGCACTTTTAGTGTACCCTCAATCAATAGTGTACACATATATGGAAGTTTCCAGATATCTCATATATTCTATGAGGAAATTGACTGATGTTTGAAGTAAATTATATCTACGAACTTTAAAATAGTGGCCATAAAACTCAAATTCCTACTGGAACCAGGGAGATAACATATATTAATTAAGAGGGCCACATGTAAGATCATAGGACATTGTGGGACCACACTTAGGCAGGGGACAGATGAGGGCATGTTCTGTCTGTGGGTAGCCATTGCTTCTATACTTCATCTAGTTGTGATGAGCCAGTAAATATGTGGGACCAGATCTTTCATAAGATTTTTTTTTAGAGAGTCTACTGGAAATTCAGATTTTATATAAATTTCTCAGATTTTCATAGCTCTGGGCAGACCAAACAAAATACATTTGGCAGCCTTGGTTTTTCAGTTTGCAGGCTTTGCTTTAAAAGTAGTGAGGTGTAGAAAAAGAACTTGCTTAGAGATCAAGGGGCACAGATCTTGTCTTATCTCTTCTACTATCTAAATGTATACCACATTTGTCAACGTTATTATGTCTTCATGACAATAAAACAGATATGATAATATTTGGGGAAGAGTTCAAAAAGTGGTTCCCTAATATACAGGGGAAGCAGGGTGATGAATTCAGGGGCAGTATCTTGAATTAGGAGTCGGGAGATTTCTGACACTAATTTTCTATGTAATGTTGGCCAAAAAATTGAAAATCTCAGGGGCTAATTTTCTAAGCTGTCAAGTGGTGGTGGTGGTGGGTAGTAAAGTATAACAGTTCAGACTCCCGATATATCATGTAGGGAAAAGAAGGGCTTCACTACTAATTGAAGGGATGAAAAGGAATGGCTCCCTCTTATCTTTCCTTCTACTAACCACCAGCACTTTACTTTTCTTTAGAGTCCAGTTTCAAATCCACTGGAGTAGATCATCCCAAAGGATGACCATATCTGTAAAATGCTCTTTTTTTTCATTTTATTTATTTTCGTTTTATTTTATTTCTTTTCAGTGTTCCAAAATTCATTGTTTATGCACCATACCCAGTGCTCCATGCAATATGTGCCCTCCATAATACCCACCACCAGGCTCACCCAACCGCCCAACCCCCTCCCCTCTGAAACCCTGTTTGTTTCTCAGACTCTAAGTAATTTTCCCCATTTGAGTATTAGTGAAGATAGCACTTTATTTAGTTACTCTCATATCAGAGATAGGACTTACTAGTGGTATTTGATAGTGAATTTTCAGTTTATCTTCAAAATGACTAAAAAAACCTAAATCCAAAGATTCTATGAGTTCTTAGCTGGTGTTCTCACTTTGTGATATTTTGTTGCCTCTTGTCATGTGTTTTGTATGCTATTTCCCAATTGATAAATGTGATTCTGTGGTATAAGTTTCGGTTTCGAAAGTAAGAATTCTATATATCTGATTCTTCTACTAAACTAACTTCAATCAGAGAGGGGTACTGAGTAACAGTCATTGCCATTAACTTTATTGCCTTGCATCCACGCACTACAAGTTAGAAGACTAAAAGTATGAAAATGTATTTATCAGTAGTATGGGGTAAAAATGATCCTGACAAATCCAAAACATAGCCTTCATTCATTTGATTAAATCTTGGGTCTAAGCCAGTGCAGACTCAACATCTAGTTATAACTTATATGTGTGGGGGAGAGTCTGTAGTCAGGAAAATTGGTGTTCTAATGCTGTGCAGCATTAATGATGATTGAAGCTGGTAAGCTGTGTAGAGACCCTTACTACTTATCACCATATGTTGTGGAAACTTGGTTGGTAATAATTCTATTGGCAGTAGTGACATATTGAGGATAGTATCTGGCCCACTTTCTTGAACATGTGTAGCCCCATTTTGTCAGTATTTTCACAAGAATATGATCATATGCATATTTCAGCCACAAAGATAAGTTCTAGGGAATTTCAGACACTTTATTAATGGCTTAAATTTGGTGGCCAGACTTAGAAGTGAGGAGAGGCAGCAAAAAGGTAATTTCAAGAGGCTAAGAGATATTTGAGGGGGATATGAAATATTCTAGGCCAACTCCAGGAAACACAAATGAGAACTGTTTATACTGATCTGACATTTGTAGCATCACCTGCTTGTTTAATAAACATTTCTAAAATGTTGATTATTTGTCAAAGTATAAGGAAATCTAAAATAAATTAATTGACACACAGAATGAACAAATCCAGAAATATAGAAATCACATTTTATTTTGAATGTTAAAAATAAAGTCTGTGAGTTTAACTTGTAGACCCTAAAGTCCTAGAGCCATAGCTAGTATTAGGTAGTATTGTAAAATATGTTCTTACACTTGACAAGTCAAATGAAACAATATTTTTGTTTTTTTATAAACATACAATGTATTATTAGTCCCAGGAGTACAGGTCTGTGAATCCCCAGGTTTACACACTTCACAACACTCACCATAGCACATACACTCCCCAATGTCCATAACCCCACAACCCTCTCCCCACACCCTCCCCCCGGCCCCACTCAGTTTTGTGACATTAAGAGTCTCCTTTGGTTTGTCTCCCTCCCGATCCCATCTTGTTTCATTTATTCTTTTCGTAACCCCCAACACAGCCCCCCCATTGCATATCCACTTACTCATATCAGGGAGATCATATGATAGTTGTCTTTCTCCGATTGACTTATTTCTCTAAGCATAATACCCTCCAGTTCCATCCAAGTCATCTCAAATGGCAAGATTGCATTTATTTTGATGGCTGCATAGTTTTCCATTGTATATGTACACCACATCCTCTTTATCCATTCATCTGTTGATGGACATCTAGGTTCTTTCCATAGTTTGGCTATTGTGGACATTACTGCTATAAACATTTGGGTGCATGTGCCTCTTCAAATCACTACGTTTGTATCTTTAGGGTAAATACCCAGTAGTGCAATTGCTGGGTCATAGGGTAGCTCTATTTTCAACTTCTTGAGGAACTTCCATGCTGTTTTCCAGAGTGGTTGTACCAGCTTGCATTCCTACCAAAAGTGTAGGAGGGTTCCCCTTTCTCCGCATCCTCATCAACATCTGTCATTTCCTGACTTGTTCATTTTAGCCATTCTGACTGGTGTGAGGTGGTATCTCATTGTGGTTTTGATGTGTATTTCCCTGATGCCCAGTGATGTGGAACACTTTTTCATGTGTCTCTTGGCCATCTGGATGTCTTTTTTGCAGAAATGTCTGTTCATGTCTTCTGCCCATTTCTTGATTGGATTATTTGTTCTTTGGGTGCTGAGTTTGTTAAGCTCTTTATAGATTTTGGATAGTAGCACTTTATCTGATATGTCATTTGAAAATATCTTCTCCCATTCTGTCAGTTGTCTTTTGATTTTGTTAACTATTTCCTTTGCTGTGAAAAAACTTTTGATCTTGATGAAGTCCCAGTAGCTCATTTTTGCCCTTGCTTCCCTTGCCTTTGGTGATGTTCCTAGGAAGAAGTTGCTGTGGCTGAGGTCAAAGAGGTTGCTGCCTGTGCTCTCCTCAAGGATTTTGATGGCTTCCTTTCTCACATTGAGGTCCTTCATCTATTTTGAGTCTATTTTCGTGTGTGGTGTAAGGAAATGTCCAATTTCATTTTTCTGCATGTGGCTGTCCAATTTTCCCAACATCACTTTTTGAAGAGGCTGTCTTTTTTTCCATTGGACATTCTTTCCTGCTTTGTCAAAGATTAGTTGGCCATAGAGTTGAGGGTCTATTTCTGGGCTCTCT
>ML099002.1:0-10788 GCA_003697995.1 Taxidea taxus jeffersonii
GGGGGGGGGAAACAGGCTCCCCGCTGAGCAGAAAGCCAATGCAGGACTTGATCCCAGGACCCTGGAATCATGACCTGAGCTGAAGGCAGAGGCTTAACCCACTGAGCCACCCAGGTGCCCTACAGGCATACATATTTTTATCACTTCTGTGTTTCCTACCTCTATACTGTCACTTTTGGCCTCTTCTTTCCACTCAGTGTCCCCTTTAATATTTCTTGCTGGTCTGGTTTAGTGGTCATGAACTCCTTTAGTTTTTGTTTGCCTGGGAAACTGTTTTTCTCTCCTTCTATTCTGAATGATAGCCTTGCTGGACTGAGTGTTCTTGGATGAAGATTTCTCCATTGAGTACTTTGAATATATCATGTCATTTTCTTCTGGTTTGCAAAGTCTGTGATGAAAGAATCCCATGAAAATCCGATGGTTTTTTTTTTCTTTTAAGTTAATGACTTCTTTTGACTTGTTGCTTTTATTCTTTTTCTTTATCTTTACCTTTTGCTATTTTAATTATTTCTCTTGGTGTGGATCTTCTTTTGTTGATTTTGTTGGGGGTTCTCTATACTTCCTGGATATGGATATCTGTTTCCTTCCCTACCCCATTTTTTTTTCTGAAAACAGATTTTTCTGACCCCCTTCTCTTTATTCTTCTGGGGTCCCTATAATACAAATGTTATTACATTTGATGGAGTCACTGAGTTCCCTAAGTCTATTCTTCTTTTACATAATTATTTTTTCTCTCTTTTGTTCAGCTTGATTACTTTCCTTTACTGTCTTCTAGGTCATTAATGTGTTTCTCTGCTGCTTCCCTCCTGCTGTTTATTACACCAAGTGTATTTCTAATCTCATTTGTTGCATTCTCCTTCTCTGTTTGGTTATTTTTTTATCTCTGTGTCAAGGGTCTCACTGATGTCCTGCACTTTTTTCTCAAGTCCAGTGAGTATGATTACGATCATTGCTTTAAATATTGCTTTAGGCATGTTACTTATATCTGTTTTTCTTAGATCTCTGGCTGTGGCCTTGTCTTATTCTTTCATTTGGGAAACATTTCTGTATCTTATCACTTTGTCTATGTCTCTGAGTTTTTCTCTATATTAAGAAAGTCAACTACATCTTCTGATCTTGAATGTAATGATCTTATGAAGAAGTCGTCCTGTAATTTCCTGCTGTATAGTGTGCCTTGTTTCCCAGGGCCTGGTGCTTCATGGAGTGTCTTCAATGTATGCTGTGTGCACTCTGCTCTTTGGTCCTGGCCACTTTTTCTTTCATGCCAGTCATCTGAAGAGGCTTTATTTGCATTTTATGTGCAGTTTTTGGTCCCTGGCCTCAGTATGGTTCATTTTAAGTTGGTGTGCTCTGTCCTATTTGTGAAATGAGACCTGTCTTCACCACTGCCAGAACTGAGTCTTTGCAAAATTTCCAGATCAAGAGACATTATTTTGGCAGGAATTTGAGCCAGTCTTCTGACGGAGGGGACTTGTGCCCTGGGACTGAGACAGGCAGGCCTAGGAATGGCACTTCCATGTGAGCACAGGGTACAGGGCTTGGTGTAAGCTAATTGGGTAGGGAGAGTCAGAACTGTGCTGGTTTTCACAAGTTGCCCTTTGCTTAGGCTAAGTGCATCCATGGGCTTAGAGTGTTGGTACCTGTCAGTTCCTTACTTCTTAGACAGTTCTCTCCATAGGTATTGCCTCTCTGGACACACTCCAAGATGAATAAATAATATTCCCACTGTTTGTCCCAGGTGCTCTTCTGATGGCTGTTTCTATTCTGTATATCCATAGCCTCTTTGCCCTTCTTTCTGTTCAATAATGGCCCTATGTCCTTCAGGTTCTGTCCAAGTCAATTTCACTGACCTTTAAAAACTAAGCTTTAAGTCCTGCTAGTTCTAGGAGTGCAGAAAATTCTGCCTCTCTCGCTTTCCAAACCAGCTCTTATGAGTTTTGTTTTCCCCACACACTCCTCTGTGTGCTAGTCTGTCTCTTGCCCTTTTCTGTTACTTTGGCTCCCTTCCCAACACAGTGGCCAGAATCTTTCTCTTCTAAATTGAGTTTCAATACATCGTATTGTCTTACATATGGCCTCTTCTTTATCTTTAGTTATGGTGTTTGTTCTGCCAGTCTTCAGGTAGATTTCTGGGGTATTTTAGATTATTTGACAGTTATCTATTTGTATTTGTGGGAGAAGGGCAGTACAGGATCCTTCTACTCCACTGGAATTGTCAGCCCTCTGGTGGATGATCTTTTGAATGTTTCTGAATTTGGCTTACTAATATTTTGTTAAGGATTTTTTGTATTTATGTTCTTCAGGGATACTGCCCTGTAGTTTTCTTTCTCTTTCCTTTTTTTTTTTTTTTTTTTTTGGTATTGTCTTTGGATTTGGTGTCAGGGTAATGCTTGCCTCATAGAATGTATTTGGAAGGTTTTTCTCCCTCATCTATCTTTTGGAATCATTTGAGGACAAGAGTTATATATTTGGTAGAATTCACTTGTGAAGTCTTCTGGTCCTGACTTTTGTTTGTTGGGAGTTTTTTTATTGCAAGTTCACTTTCATTATTTAAAACATGTATGTTCAAATGTTTGAGTTTTTCCTTATTTACTTTTGGAAGAGTATATATTTCTAGGAACATATCCATTTTTTAGGTTGTGTAATTTTTTGGCATATAATTTTTCACAGTAGTCTTTTATAATTCTTTGTATTTCTCTGACACTTCACTTGTTCATTCTCTTTTATTTTAACCTAATGTTTTAAATTAATTTGTTAATTTTGTCTGTATATTTTAAAGATTATAATCCTCAAGATCATGTACTTTATTCACTTATTCACTGCTGTATTCCACAGAATTGCATAGATATCCAATGAATATTTTTAAGTAAATTAATTAATGAACCAAGTAGGAAGGATGGGAACATTCAACAATAAATAATTACCTAGCTCTTTTTAAAGGAATATACAAAGTTAGATTAAGGCATGCATTAATATTTATTCTCTAAGGCAAAATGTGATCAGTGCTGTAAAAGAGATACACACAAATAAAATTCCTAGCACATAATAGGTATTAATTCTTTTTTTTTCAGTTTTATTGACATCTAATTGACTTACAACTTTGTGTAAGTGTAAGGTGTACAATGTGCTGATTTGGTGTATGTACATATTGTTAAATGAATACCATAAGATTAGGTAACACATCCATCATATCTCATAGTTACTTTTACAAGTGGTGAAAATATTTAAGATTTACTCTTTTAGCAATTTGGAAGTATACAATACAGTATTATCAGCTATAGTCATGCTATACATTAGATGCTCAGAATTTATTCATCTTCTGGCTAGAAGTTTGTATCCATTGACCAACATCTCCTCATATCTCCTACCTCCAGCCCTGGAAAACTACAAATCCACACTTTCTCTATGAGTTCAGCTTTCTTAGATTTCACAGAAAGTGGATCACATAGTATGTGTTTTCTCTGTCTGTCCATTTCACTTTGTGTAATGCCCTAAATGTTCATCCATGTCACTAATGGAAGGATTACTTTTCTCTCCCCTCTCCTCCTCCTCCTTCTTGATAACATTTCATTTTGTATATGCCACATTTTCAATAATTATTTTTGGAAAAAAACAAATAAAAAAAATACAAGTAAATAAACGCCAATGGGGTTATTATAATTGAAGCTCTCAGTTATATTCATTTCAAGATGTAGGAATGGATAAAATATTTAGGGACCGGTAAAAGGAGAAAAATGAGCCTGGGTCACTGTGGGGATTAAAACAAGAGGAAGCACTATATAAAATTTGGTGCTGAATAGAAGCTTCCATTATATCTTCCTTTGAGCCCCAGAAGGTTAATTTTATATAGTAAAGAATATATCACATCTTTGTCCCTGATTCATGGCATAGAGCTTCAAAAACCTTGCAATTTCCTAATTGATAGGAATATCTTTCTTATGCCAATGAGATGACACGTGGTAGCCCCTCAAAAGCTTGAAAATGGGAACTGGTCATCAGAAAGACCAAGTGGTTTATTTAAAGGGTTGGAATTTTTCATTGTCCAACTACAGCATGGATGTGGGGACTGGATGCTGGGTTCAATCACATGGCCATTTATTTAATCAATAATGTTTATGTAATGAAAACCCATATAAAAACCCTGGACAGTGAAACTCAAGGGAACTTTCTAGACTTGATCACGACCTGAGCCAAAACCAAGAGTTGGACGCTTAAGTGATTGAGCCATCCAGGCACTCCCAACACTATTGGATCCCACATGATTACATATGAATAATGAGATGAAGAGATACATAGGCAAGGTCTAGAAGGGTCCCAAGTGGAGAAATTTCTATTCCTCTGGAGTCAAATCATGTCACCCAGTACATTGATATATTTACTAATCAGAAAGTTTAGGGTCCTGAGATCAAGCCCTGTGTTGGGCTCTTTGCACAGTGCAGAGTCTGCTTGGTGTTTCTCTCTCCCTGTCCCTCTGTCCCCCCAAAAATAAATAAATAAATCTTATAAATATATTCAACTAGTGTTAAAAAACATTAAAAGCAAATAGTCTGTATGTCATTTGCAAATCATGATTTATCCCCTCTTGATTTAAGTAGCTTTTAAAATTTTTATGTGATAAATGTTTTAAGGATTTTTACTACTTATTTTTATGGGTATAAGGGGTAAGACTTTAGTTAAGAGAAAAATGTTAAATTCCAAATGAGAAATAATAGATATTATAAAATGCAAAGAAGGAAAATCTCAAGAGTAAGTCCATATAAAGTACCCACTACAGAAAGAAATTTCTTCCTGTCTCCACCCATTGCTGCCATCCAGAGTTGAGGAGTTGATATTTTTTGTATGTTTCAAAGGGACCTGATTAATGGCTGTTCCATCAGTATAGGGAAGTTTATTCATTTTCAAGGGCTGCTGTAATGAAATGCTACAAACTGAGTGGATTAACAACAGACATGTATCATGTCACACTTCTGAATGCTAGAAATCCAAGATCAAAATACTGTGAAGGCCATTCTTTTTCTTTTTTTTTTATTCTTTCTTTTTAAAGATCTATTTATTTATTTGAGGGGGGCAGAGGGAGAGAGAATCTTCAAGCAGATTCCCCACTGAGCATGAGCTACACCCAGGGCTCACCCCCACAACCTGGAGATCATGATCTGAGCCAGAGCCAAGAATTGGATACTTAACCAACTGAGAACCCAGGTTCCCCATGGCCATGCTGTTTCTAAACACATTAGGGAAAGTTCTAATCCAGACCATGCTGTTTCTAAAGGCATTAGTGAAAGTTCTAATCCAGAGCTCTCTCCTAACTTCTAGTAGTTTTTTGGCTTGTGGTAACATAACTTCAATCCTCTTTTTTGTGAAGACACCAGTCATAATGAATTAGGGGCTCAACTTACCCCAGTATGAGTTCATCTTAACCAATTATATCATCAATGACCTTATTTACAAGCTCAGTCATATTCTGAAATACTGTAATACGGGGGGTTAGAACTTCAACATACAAATTTTTAAGAAAGTTAAATTTGGGGAAGGAATTAAAAGAAATATGACCAATTCAATACATAACAGGTAAGAAGTAATAATTACTTACTTGCTGTAATAATACTATAATATAATAATAATTACTTACTACTTTGAAGATTTACTAAGTTTCAGATCCTATGTTAAGATATGGTAAGATATACTCTATATATACATATGGGGTATGTCATTTAATTCTTACAACCACTAAATGATTTAGGTACTATTAATTCCCACATTTTATGAATGAGGAATTGAGGCTCAGAGAACTAAAACTCATGTTATCAAGTGACTGAGCTAAGATGGGGCCTCTGGTAATGTTGCCAGAACCTCCACTATTGACAATTATAAACTTTTAAAATTCTGATGCTGTATATTCTTTTGGGACTATGATGCAACACCCTGTTCATTCCTCCCTTTTGAAATCCATGGTACTCAGTGCAAAAGAGGACAATGGCTCCACCATCCAAAAATGATGTTTTTTACAGTACATCATCTAAAGAGTGAGAATGCATTGCTTTGTAGCATTTTATTTTGCACCTAGGGGTTATCTAATTTTCCCAATGAGAGTGTATGCTCTTCTAAACCAGGTATTGATCCTTCTACTTATTTTCTATATTCTAGAGAGATGAGCAGTGTTGACCTTCAATAATTAGAGCTGAGAGAAAGTATGTCAGAAAACAAACTGTCATGACCATGTTCTCTTCAGTGGGTATAATACCTCATTTAAAGGTCTCTTAAGAACTGAATCTGTTCTACAGATTTACAGGAAGAAATTACCATAATGTCAGTGCTAATACGTAAGTAATTTTTTTCAACAATGGTGTGCTAATATGAAGGTTTGTACTTTATTGAGTTTTGGACCTTAAACGGTGGTTTCCCCACTTGCCTGTCAGTAAAGATTGAGTAGATAAAGATATTTATCAATAACCCTTTGATTTGGATACTTTAGCAGCTATGTTTATTAAGGTAAACATTCCATCTTTTTTGCAGAATATAAGGTAAAATGCAGGTATCTATTTCTTTAAGATTTTATTTATTCATTTGATAGAGAGAGAAAGAGAGAGAGCACAAGCTTTTTTTTTTTTTTTTTTTTTTTTAGTTTAAATTTTACTTAGCCAGCATACAGTGTAATATTGGTTTCTGGAGTAGATTTAAGTTATTCATTACTTACATGTAACACCCATTATTCATCACAAGTGATCTCTTTAATACCCATCACCCACCTAACACATCCCCTCCACCTCCCTCCATAAACCCTCAGTTTGTTCATTACCATTGAACCTCTTATGCCTTGTTCCCCCCTCCTTCTTTTCCCCCTTCACATATACTCATCTGATTTCTTTCTTAAATTCCACATATATAGTGAGATCATATAGTATTTGTCTTACTTTGACTGACTTATTGCACTTAGCATAAAACACTAGAGCTCCACCCATGTTGTTGCAAATGGCAGCATTTCACTTTTTTAATTTAAATTAAATTGGCCAACATATAGAACATCATTAGTCTCAGATGTAGTGTTAAGCAATTTATAGATTGCGTATTACAGCCAGTGCTCATCACATCACATATGCTCCTTAATGCACATCACCCAATTATCCCATCTCCCCAGCCACCTCCTCTCCAGCAACCCTCAGTTTGTTTTCTATAGTAAAGAGTCTCTCTACTTCTTTTCATTCAATTTTCCCTCCCTTCACCTATTATCCTCTGTGCTCTTTCCAGTATTCTGCATATAAGTGAAACCATATGATAATTATCTTTCTCTGATCGACTTATTTCACTGAGCATAATACCCTCCAGCTCCACCCATTTCAAAGTAAATGATAAATATTCATCCTTTCTGATGGGTGAGAAATATTCGATTGTGTATATATACCACATTATCCATTGATTGTTGATGGACATCTGGGCACTTCCCATATTTTGGTTATTGTGGACATTTTTGCTGTAAACATTGGGGTGCATGTGCCCATTTGGATCACTGCATTTGTATCTTTGGGGTAAATATCCAGTACTACAATTGCTGGGTCATAGGGTAGCTCTATCTTCAAAATTTTGAGGAATCTCCAACCTGTTTTCCAGAGTGGCTGTGTTAGCTTGCTTTCCCACCAACAATGCAAGAGGGTTCCCCTTTCTCTGCACCCTCACCAACATTTTTTTTTGTTTCATGTCTTGTTAATTTTAGCCATTCTGATTGATGTAAGGTGTATCTCATTGTGGTTTTGATTTATATTTCATTGATGTCAAGTGATGTGGATCATTTTTTCATGTCTGTTGGCCATTGCTACCCCAGCTATCTTTTGAGGTCCACTAGCAAGAGAAATTGTTCTCCACCCCCTCACTTTCAACCTGGAGGTGCCTTTAGGTCTGAAATGAATCTCTCTAGACAGCATATGGATGAGTCTTCCTTTTTTATCCAGTCTGATACCTTGTGTCCTTTAATCAGTTTACATTCAGAATACCTATTGAAAGATAAAAATTTAGTGTCATTTTATTACTTGTAACTCCCTGTTTCTTTAGATTGTCTTTATTTTTTTCTGGTCTATGTTATTTTTGGGATCTCTCTTCACTTATAGGATCCTTAATATTTCTTGCACGGCTGGTTTAGTGATCACATATTCTTTCTGTCTGTCCTAGAGGCTCTCTTTCCTCCCATTCTGAATGACAGCCTTGCTAGATAAAGTATTCTTGGCTGCATGTTCTTATCATTTAGTACCCTGAATATATCTTGCCAGCCCTTTCTCTCCTGCCAAATCTCTTTGGATAGATCTGTTGCCAGCCTAATTTTCTACCATTTTAAGTTAAGATCCTCTTGTTTCCAGCTGCTTTCAGGGATTTTCTTTTTATTTCTGAAATTTGCAAGCTTCACTATTATATGTTGGGATATTGCTCTATTTTTATTGATTTTGGGAGGGGTCCTCTCTACCTCCTGGACCTGAATGCCTATTTCTTTCCCCAGATTAGGGAAGGTCTCAGCTATGATTTGTTCTAGTATACCTTCTCACCCTCTCTTTCTTCTCCCCCAAGGACTCCAGTAATTCTAATATTGTTTTGTTTTATGGTATCCCTGATGTCTCGAAGCCTCTCCTCATGGTCTATTAGTTGTTTTTCCATCTTTTTCTCAGCCTCCTTCCTGTCCATCAATTTCTCTTCCTTGCCACTTACTCTCTCTTCTGCTTCATTTTCCCTAGCTGTTAGAGCATCCAATTTAGAACGCATCTCACTTGGAAAATTTTAAGTTTTGGCCTGAATAGATTTTATTTCAGCACTAAGAGATTCTCTAGTGTCTTTATGTTTTTTTTTTCAAGTCCAGCTAATAACTTTATAATTGCTATCCTGAATTCCATCTCTGACATTTTACTTATAGCTTTATAAATTAGATTTGTGGCAGAAAGTATTGCATCTTGTACATCTTTTTGTTGTGAATTCCTCCTAGTCGTTTTGCCGAAAGAAGAATGGATGGACAAGTCAACAAAATCAAGAATATCAACTGTGACCCAAGTGAAATACACCGTAGACAAATCCGAAGAGGTCAGAAACAAAAATCAAAACACAAAAACACAAATAAAAAAAGAGGGGGGTGTAGGGGTGGAAAGAGAGAACATAATCTCTCAGGGGGACAAAACAGGGTGATCCACTTGGTTCCGTGTATATTTGTGCTGTTTGGTAAAAGATGATATATCCCAAAATTGTAAAGAAAGCCAAACTTATATACATACAAAAATAAAATTGGGGGGCACCTGGGTGGCTCAGTTGGTTGGGCGACTGCCTTCAGCTCAGGTCATGATCCTGGAGTCCTGGGATCAAGTCCCACATCAGGCTCCCCCCCTCCATGGGGAGTCTGCTTCTCCCTCTGACCTCCCCTCTCATGCTGTCTCACTCTGTCTCTCTCTCTCTCTCTGATAAATAAATAAATAAAATATTTAAAAAAAATTGGGGCACCTATGTTGCTCAGTTCATTAAGTGTCTGTCTTCTGTCTGTGCCATGATCCCAGAGTCCTAGGATGAAACCCTGCATTGGGCGCCCTGTTTGGTGGGGAGCCTACTCTCCCTCTTCTTCTGCTGCTCCCTCTATTTGTACTCTTTAATTCTCTGTCAAATAGATAAAATAAATCTTTTTAGAAATAAATTAAATTAAATTAAATTAAATTAAATACAGTGAAAGGAAGCCAAAATGAGACATATATCTATGAAATGTAAATGTAAAAAAAGAATGTTAAAAATGGCAAAAACAAAGAGTTGTTGAAATAAGAAACTAATTGAAAAGGAAAAAAGAAAAAAAAAGGAAAAGAAAATTTTAAACTGAAAGATAAATGAATCATGAGGAATAAAAACTCTCAAATTCTATATATTGTGTTCCCCTTGCCCTGGAGTTGGCAGTCCTGTGTGGTCTGTAAACTTGGTGTTCCCCTGTGGTTTCAGCTGGTCTTCCAGGGGGAAGGGCATGCTGTGCTGATTCTCAGGAGTCTTTGCCTGGGTGGATTTGCAATGCCCCTTTCCAAGAGTCCAGTCTTCAGTGTGAACTGCTACTTGGTGTAGTTGGCTTTTGTTCCCTGAAGGCCTTCCGTCCCTCTCTAGAAGATGAAAACAAAAATCGCTGTGCCCTGATCTCAAGCCCCAGAGCCAAGAGACCATGGTCCCCTTTATTCAGCAATCCCTCAGGAACAAGGGGTCTTCAGTTTTGTGTTTGCCAAATTCCAGACTCCTGCGGTGCATGTCTATGCCACTCCTCCCAGGAGAAGGTAGTGGGCTACTGCTTTTCTCTCCTTTGCAGGGCCCTTGCATGACAGCTGTTGCATAATCATGCTGCAGTTTGAGGTTTATGGTGAACTGAGCTGAAAGTCCCCTCTGGGGCACACTGACCCTTATTGGATTCCCTGCTCCAGTGCTTGGGAACTCTGCTTGCTCAGGCACCCCTGTTCTTTCTGTGACCTTGGGGATTGTGAGACCCCACTATCCCACAAAGGATCCTGCCCTGCTTCACTACCTGAGCCCTTTTCAGGAAGGAATGTCTCTCACAGGAGCAGCTTTCTAAAGATCCTGACGTTGGGCTCCAGGGCTATATCACTTTCTGGTAGCTGGCTTATGGAGGCTCCCTCCCCACCACTGATTATCTTCCAACATATCCTGTAAGATTCATTTCTCCCCACCTCGTACCTTGCAAAAGTGATCACTTTTCTATTTGTAGAATTCCAGCAAGTCTCTTATTACATCTCAGGTTGAATTTGTAGGTGTTCAGAATATTTTGATAATTATCTATCTAAA
>ML099002.1:13938-24219 GCA_003697995.1 Taxidea taxus jeffersonii
GTACTGCGATATACTTCCCTCTTAGGATGACCTTTTCTGTATACCAAAGGTTTTGGACTGTTGTGTTTTCATATTCATTTGATTCCATGTTATTTTTTAATTCTTTCTTTGGTTTCCTGTTTACCCCATTCATTCTCTAGTAAGATATTCTTTAACCTCCATGTTATTGAGGTTGTTCCAATTTTTTTTTTCTGGTTGATTTCAAGTTTCATAGCATTTTAGTCTGAAAATATACGTGGTATGATCTCAAACTTTTTGTACTGACTGAGGTCTGATTTGTTAGACAGTATGTGTTCTATTCTAGATAATGATCCATGTGTACAAAAACATGTGCATGCTGCTTCTTTAGGGTGAAAAGTTCTGAATATATCTGTTAAGTCCATCTGGTCCAGTTTGTCATTCAAAGTCATTGTTTCCTTGTTGATTTTGTGCTTTGCTCTAAGTAGGGTGCTATTGTATTATTATCAATGAGTTTTTTAAACTCTGTTATTAATTGATTTATATGTTTGAGTGTTCCCAAGTTAAGGGCATAAATATTTACAATTTTTGGATCTTCTGGATGGATATACCCCTAATGTATGATATAATGCCTTTCTTCATCTCTTGTTATAGTCTGTTTTAAAATCTCATTTGTTTGATTATAAGTATGGCTGCTCTGGTTTTATTTTGATATTCATTAGCATTAGAGATGGTTCTTCATACCTTCACATTCACTCTGAAGCAGTCCTGAGGTCTAAAATGAGTCTCCCGTAGGCAGTATATAGATGGATCTTGTTCTTGTGTTTTTGTTATTGCTGTTTGTTTTGTTTTGCTTTGCTTTGCTTTTAATCCATTCTGATACCCTATGTATTTTGCCATATGTATTTTCATTGGAGCATATATCCATTTACATTCAGAGTGATTATTGAAAGGTATGAATTTATTGCCATTTTGTTACCTATAAAGGTGGTTTCTGGAGATATTCACTTATCCTTTCTAGTCTTTGTTTCTTTTTGTCCTTTTTTTTTTCTTCCCTCTACTCCAAGACTCCTCCTTAAATTGTGTTGCTGGAATGGTTTAGTGGTCATGAACTCGTTTAGCTTTTGTTTGTCTAGGGAACTCTTTAATCCCTCCTTTTATTCTGAATGAAACCCTTGCTGGAAAAAGAATTCTCAGCTGCATATTTTTCCCATTCATCACATTGACTCTTTGCTTCCACCACTTTCTGTCAAGTTTCTGTGGAGAGATCTGGCTCTTTCTTTTGGGGTAAATTTCTCTGTCTCATTATTTTGTCCAGAAAATGAAAGAAGAGAGAATAAAAAACAAAACAATGAACAGAAGAAAAAAATCAAAGCAAAATCAAACACCAAACAGTAGAACTTGCATGTGTTTTGGTTCACTTTTTAAAATAATTTAGATCCCACCCCATAAAAATAAATAAATAAAAAATAAAATAAAGTGAAATAAAATAAAATAAAATAAAATGAAAGTAAACTGTATGTGTGTATATGTGTGTGTGTGTGTGTGTGTGTGTGTGGTATGTATATAAGTATAAAAATATAAAAAATTTAAAAATTACAAAAGCTTTAAAAAGTAAGAAAATGAATGAAAACATAATTTATTAATTTTTAGAAAGGTATTTATTTATTTACTTATTTGAGAGAAAGAAAAAGGGCATGAGCAGGGGAGAGGGAGAGAGAGAGAAGGAGAAGCAATCTTCCTGCTGAGCAGACAGCCTGATGTAGGACTCAATGGGAGTACCTCCAGATCATGACCTGAGCCAAAGGCAGACACTGAACCAACTTAGCCACCCAGGCTCCCTGAAAAAATAATTTAAAAATAATGAATGTAGGTAAAAAGGAAACCAGATCCTATTTTCCCCAGAGCTGAAGGTTTGCAGCAGTTTATGATTAGTAAACTTGGTGGGAGCAAATTGTTTGTACTTGTCTTCTGGGGGAGGGTCTTTTCCTGCTGACTTTCAGGTAGACTTACCTATGTGCCTCCAGGGCACAGGGAGGCAGAGCTTGGTGTAAGCAGCTTTGGCCTCCACTAGGTGGTGCTGTTTTGTTCCTTGAGGGTTTTCTGGGTTAATGGGGCAAGATGAATAAAGTGGCACCTTGTGCTCTAGCCCAGGAGCTTAACATTTGTGATAGCTCTCTTAAGTGAACCCTCACAAAAGAGCAATCAATCACCTGTGTCTCCAATTTCTGTCAGAATCCTCCATTCACCCTTCCTGTGTCAAGGTTTTTGTTGTTGTTGTTGTTTGTTTTGTTTTTAATCTCAGGCACACAACTGAGTTTCAAAACCCCAAATTTTAGGGACTCCTGTGGTGTGGACACACATTGTTCCTACAGGGATAGGTATTGCCCGATTTTTGCTATTTCTACCCCAGTTCAAACTTCTGCACCTCCAACTTTCCAAAAGGTTGTCACTTTTCTACTTGTAGACTGGGAGTTTTTGTTCTCTCAGACCTCCAATTGACTTCTAGGTTGTGCAGAATGAATGATATCTAGCTGTGTTTGAGGAATGAGAAAAGCTTAGGGTTCCCCTAAATCTCTGCCATCTTAACTCTTCCTCCCAAATATAAGCACTCTTAAATGACTTCATGAAGTTGTAGGTCAGACTGTCCTACAATTTGAAATAAAAGGAAGAACCTTCAAATAGATTATACTGAGAATACTCTGTGAGAATACAGGTAAAAAGGAATAATAGCAGATACATCAGATATGCAGTTAAAGAAATAGCTCTAAGGTTAGTCCCCAAAAACTCAGGAAAAGATGTTAAATTAATATGCACACATACATGCACACCTGTTTTTTGTCTGCATTACCAAAGCCAATTTGTACTGGATTTTCCAAAAATCTCTACTGGCATAACACAAATTAGCATCACACTTAACAAGATGAGACAGTCCTAAAGCTTAGAGAGGGGAAATGCCTTGCCAAAATCAATACAACTAACTGATAGAAGAACATATCTAGAATATATTCGTGTTGAAAGCAGATTTATCTCAACTTCAATTTAGAAAACAGATTTCTAGAGGAATTACAAAGTTTTAGTGTTGGAGCAAAGCTCCAAGTAGTCCATCCCCACACATGTATATCTAAAAGTCTTGGCAATCTTCAGTTTTTAATTTATATAGCACTTAGAAAAGTCTAAAAAATGTTAAGAATTTTTTTTTGCCTCAACACAGAACTAGGAGATTGAAAACCCATGAATTTTGTGGTAGTATTTCTGAAGAGGGACTGTGTGTGTATGCTCCCCTTTATTCTGGCCTCAGTACTATTTTTTATAACCACAGCCCCTATTTTTTCTCTTTATGGTGCTATTGTTTGCCCCCAAATTTCTCTCAACACAGAAGTAATTTAAACCATCTTTTAGTTCATCAGAATAGCCCTTTGTCTCTCATTCTTTCAATCTGCCATTTAAAAACTGAATAGAAGAAAAAAAAATAGCAAGGTACTAGTCTTTGCAAGATTAATTACCTGAACAATTAAACTGGAGATCTTCATTAAATTCTAAGTTTTATAAACTTCTCTGGACCTAAGAGGGACCATATCCATATAGCATATTAATACAGTAATAATACAGTTCTTAACCAAACTAGAAGACTTTTAAGAGTGAAAGAGGGCACTAACGAAACTGAACACTGAGACAATAGACATAAACTGGAACTATCATTCTACATGCAGATGATTATAAACCTAGCAAGAATGCATTCTGATAGAGTCCCTAGAGCACATGTTCACTATCTTGGAGACCTGAACTCTTTTAAACTCTGAGGAAAGCTATAGAATTACTATCTCAGAAGACTCAAGACAGGCTTATATGTACAATATTTTACCTTAGGGAATAAAGACTAAGCTGGCAGACCAATTTTTTTTCATTTTTTAAGATTTTATTTATTTATTTGAGAGAGAGAGAAAGACAACGAGAGAGAGGAGAGAGAGAGAGAACACAAGCAGGGTAAGGGGCAAAGGGAGAAGGTCCCCAATGAGTAGGGATCACAATGAAGTGCTTGATCTCAGGACTCCAGAATAATGACCTGAGCAGAAGGCAGATGCTTAACCAACTGAGCCACCAAGGCTCCCCTCTTGATTGTTTTTGTAAATAAAAGTTATTGTGACACAATCACACCAATTAGCTTATGAATTTCATATGGATACTTTTGCACTATGATGGAAGATTTGAGTAGTTCATCACAGACGCTATAGATGGGTAAAAGAAACTATTCACTATTTGGGTCTAAAAAAAGTTTATTGACTTTTTCAAGAAAGCTATTATTATGACTCATAATAAATATTGGACTAATACTAAAATATGAAGTTTAATTGAATTAAATGGAAATTCATGAATTTAGTTTCAAAAATACTAATTTCACAAAAACAGAACTGGAGACTTATCATAAAAGCATTAGGGAGTTCAGTTGACAAAAAGCTTAGTACGAGTCAACAGCGTATCATGGCTTCCCACAAAGCCCATACTATGTTAGGTTAGAGGACTGATCAAATCTAGAATGCTGTACATTTTTAAAGGGCATTTATGAATGTCAGCTACCAGAGAATGGTAGCTGGAATTGGTTAAGAAATCTGTACCTATATTGGATAAGGGACTGTGAAGTCCCTTTTCAAATATTTGGAAGGGGTGGAGTGTGCAAAGGGGACTAGGATATCAATATGAGCTAAAGTAGATGACAAAAGTATCTTCCACTAATATTTCAGCCTGTCTCCCGACTCAAAGAGTCTGTGATTCTACACATCAGTGAAATAGATAATGGGACTGTCCTGACATCAAGCTTCTTCTTGGAGTTAAGGCATCTACTAAAAAACTGTCTTTGTA
The DNA here is from genome assembly GCA_003697995.1 of Taxidea taxus jeffersonii. Classification (NCBI taxonomy): domain Eukaryota; kingdom Metazoa; phylum Chordata; class Mammalia; order Carnivora; family Mustelidae; genus Taxidea; species Taxidea taxus. The sequence continues at coordinate 18,757 of ML099002.1, forward strand.
AAGATCCTAAAGAAATATGCTCTTATTTCTGTGAAATCTGAAAGTATTTTCAGTAAAATAGTGCAAACAAGAGAAGAAGAGGATAGATACTTTTATCTTGATATGTTTTAGAAAGAAAGTGGTTTTAGAGAAGGTCTTTCTCACTACAGATTACTGGGCAGTGAATGAAAAGTTAATGAAATATGCTTTTCATCATTAAGAGTCTATATTTCATTAAAATCAATTGAACAGGACATTGTCTACCATTTTTCTTTTTTAAAATATTTTATTGATTTATGTATTTACTTATTTATTTATTTAGAGAGCATAATCAGGGGGAGGGGCAGAAGGGGAGAGAGAGAAGATAATCTCAAGCAGACTCCATGCTGAGTGTGGAGACTGATGTGGGGCTTGATCTCATGACCCTGAGATCATGACCAGAGCTGAAATCAAGTCAGATGCCTAAGCAACTAGGCCACCTAGGTGTCCCTTGTCTACCATTTTTCATGCGAGAACTGTCATAAGGTGCTTAGATCAATCACTGTATATATCTCAATAGAGTTGCCATTAACAGAAGGACCATTAAAAAAAAAAAAAAAAAAATGAAAAGAAACCCTGACAATGTAATTCAGGACTCCTAACCTGAAAAAGATATATTCATATTATTTTAAAAAAATCATTAACTTAAAAAATCATTAACTTGAAAATCAAGATTAGTAATACTCCTGAATTCAGAGATCTTAGCAAAACTCACAATTTCTTAAAGTCCAAAGTAGAAGTATGAGTAACAGTTCAATTCTGAGTTGTGTGTATATGGAAGGCATATTTAATGTGTTCATATGTTGTCTATTGCTTGGAAATGATTCCATTTGGAATCAAATGTTGCTTGAGATTCAGAATTTCATATTCTATCCAGCACAAGGAGAATAAGTCACCTACCACCATCTTTTCTGAGAGCTTTTCTGGCCTTCCAGAGCTGCACTTACATCAGACCTCCCAACTTCATGCCATCATTTGTTATATATTCATTATTAACAAGACAGATTACTATTCTCACTTTCTAACTAGTAGAAAAAATTAAAAGTTAGATAATTTCATATTTAAATTATAAGAAAATAAAATAGCTCTTCCTAAAAATAAAGCTATAAAATCTGCAAAATCAAACAGTAAGTATTTTTATTATTGTTAGCCACATTACACAACATCATTAGTTTTTGAAGTAATGTTCCATGATTCATTGTTTATATATAATGCCCACTGCTCCATGCAATTCATGCCCTCCTTAATAGCCACCACCAGGCTCACACATCCACCCAACCCCATCCTTCCAAAACCCTCAGTTTCTCAGAGGCTACAATCTCTCATGCTTCATATCTCCTTCCAGTTTCCCCCAATTTGCTTTTCCTTTCCTTCTCATAATGTCTTCCATGATATTCCTTATGCTCCACAAGTGAAACCGTATGATAATTGACTTTCTCTGCGTAACTTATTTCACTCAGCATAACCTCCTCCAGTCCCGTCCATGTTGATACAAAAGTTAGATATTCATCCTTTCTGATGAGGGCATAATATTCCATTATATACACAGAGCTCATCTTCTTTATCCATTTGTCTGTTGAAGGGCATCTAGGCTCTTTCCACGGTTTGGTGATTGTGGCCATTGCTTCCATGAACACTGGGGTACAGATGGCCCTTCTTTTCACTACATCTTTTCACTACTGGCAAATATCCAGTAGTGCAATTGCAGGGTTATAGGGTAGCTCTATTTTTAATTTTTTGAGGAATCTCCACACTGTTTTCCAAAGTGGCTGTACCACCTTGTATTCCCACGAACAGTGTAAGAGGGTTCCCTTTTCTTTACATCCTCTCCAACACTTATTGTTTCCTGTCCTGTTGATTTTAGTCATTCTAATTGGTGTAAGGTGGTATCTCATTGTGGTCTGGAATTGAATTTCCTTGATGGCTAGTGATGACGAGCATTTTTTCGTGTGTCTGTTAACCACTTGTATGTTTTCTTTGGAGAAGTGTCTGTTCATCTCTTCTCCCCATTTTTTGACATTATCGTCTATTTTTTGGATGTTGAGTTTGAGGAGCTCTTTATACATTTTGGATACTAGTCCTTTGTCTGAAGTATCATTTGTGAATATCTTCTCCCATTCTGTGGGTTGCTGCTTTGTTTTGTTGACTGTTTCCTTTGCTTTGCAGAAGCTTTTGATCTTGATTAAGTCCCAAAAGTTCATTTTTGCTTTTGTTTCTTTTGCCTTTAGAGACATGTCTTGAAAGAGGTTGCTATGTTCCCCTCTAGAATTTTGATAGATTCCTGCCTCACGTTGAGGTCTTTCATCCATTTCGAGGTTATCTTTGTGTATGGTGTGAGAGAATGGTCGAGTTTCATTCTTCTGTATATAGCTGCCCAATTTTCCCAGCACCATTTATTGAAGAGACTGTCTTTTCCACTGAATATTTTCCTACTTTGTCAAGGATTATTTGACCATAGAGTTGAGGGTCCATATCTGGACTCTCTACTCTGTTCCATTAGGACCACATCTTCTTTATCTATTCATGTGTTGAAGGGCATCTCAGATCCTTCCCCATTTTGGCTATCATGGATATTGCTGCTATGAACATTGAGGTACATGTGGCCCCTTTTTTCACTATATCTATATCTTTGGGGTAAATATCCAGTAGTGCAATTGCTGGGTCATAGGGTGGCTCTGTTTTTAACTTTCTGAGGAACTTCCACACTGTTTTCCAAAGTGGTTGCACCAACTTGCATTCCCAACAACAGTATAAGAGGGTTCTCCTTTCTCTACAACCTGTCCAACATTTGTTGTTTCTTGCCTTGTTAATTTTTGCCATTCTAACTGGTGTAAGGTGGTATCTCAATGTGGTTTGGTTTGAATTTCCCTGATGGCTAATGATGTTGAACATTTTTTCATGTGTCTGTTAGACATTTGTATGTTTTCTTTGGAGAAGTGTCTGTTCATGTCTTCTGCCCATTTTTTGACATGATTATCTATTTTGTGTGTGTGTTGAGTTTGAGTTCTTTATAGGTCCTGGATATCAGCCCTTTGTCTGTAGTGTCATTTGCAAATATCTTCTCCCATTCCATGGTTTGTCTCTTTGTTTTCTTGACTAATTCTTTTTCTGTGCAGAAACTTTTTATTTTGATAAAATTCCATTTTCATTTTTGTTTCTCTTGTCTTTGGAGACGTGTCTTAAAAGAAGTTGCTGTGATCAATGTCAAAGAGGTTACTCACAGTGTTCTTCTTTAGGACTGTGATGGATTACTGTCTCAGATTGAGGTCTTTATCTATTTAGAGTTTATCTTTGTGTATGGTGTAAGAGAATGGTCGAGTTTCATTCTTCTGTGTATAACAGTCCAGTTTTCCCATCACCATTTGTTGAAGATACTGTGTTTTTTTCCATTGGATATTTTTTCCTGTTTTGTGGAAGATTAATTAATTATAGAGCTGAGGGTCCATATCTGAGCTCTCCATTCTTTTCCATTGATCTTTTTGTCGGTTTCTGTGCCAATACCATGCTGTCTTGGTGATCACAGGTTTGTAACATAGATTCAAAACTTGCAATGTGATGCCCCCAGCTTTTTTTTTTTTTCTTTTTCAACATGTCCTTATCTATATGGGATCTTTTCTGTTTCCATACAAATTTTAGGACTGTTTCTTCCAGCACTTTGAAAAATGCCATTGGTATTTTTATTAGGATGGCATTGAAAGTATAGAATGCTTTGGGCAGCATTTTGACAATGTTTATTCCTCAGATCCATGAGCATGGAATGTTTTTCCATCTTTTTGTGTCTTCTTCAATTTCTTTCATAAGTGTTCTGTAGTTTCTAGGGTATAGATCCTTTACTTTCTTGGATAGGTTTATTCCAAGCTATCTTATGTTTTTTGGTACTATTGTAAATGGAACCTGTTCACTAATTTCTCATTCTACAGTTACATTGTTAGTGTATTGGAAAGCAACTCATTTTTGTACATTGATTTTATATCCTGCCACATTACTGACTTGCTATATGAGTTCTAGTAATTTGGAGGTGGAGACTTTTAGGTTTTCCACACAGAATATAATGTCATCTGTGAAAAGAGAGAGTTTGACTTCTTCATGGCCAATTTGAATACATTTTATTTCTTTTTGTTGTCTGATTGTTGTTGCTAGGACTTCCAGACTATGTTGAACAATAGTGGTGAGAGTGTGCATCCTTGTCATGTTTTTGATCTTAAGGGAAAGACTTTCAGCTGCTCCCAATTGAGAATGATATTCACTGTGGGCTTTTCATAGATGGTTTTTATGAAATTGAGGTATGTTCCCTCTATCCCTGCACTCTGAAGAGTTTTAATCAAAAAAGGATGTTGCATCTTGTCAAATGCTTTTTCTGTGTCCATTGAGAGGACTATATGGTTATTCTCCTCTTATTAATGTGTTCTATCACATTGATTCATTTGTGAATGTTCAATCACCCTTACAGTACAAAGATAAATACTAATTATTTTAATGTATGGTTTGATCCTATTAGCTAGAATCTTGTTGAGAATTTTGGCATCTATATTCATCAGGGATATTGGTCTGAAATTCTCCTTTCTGGTAAAACACCTTCAGGATAATAAGTATAATTACTTCTTTGAATATTTAGTAGGATTCCTCAGGGAATCCATCAGGTCCTGGACTCTTGTTTTTCTGTGATGTTTTTAATCATTGATTCAACCTTGTTACTGGTTATTGGTCTATTCAGGTTTTCAATTTCTTCTTGTTTTGGTGTCGATAGTTGATAGGTTTCCAGGAAATATCCATTTCTACCATTTTGCTTAATTTATTGGCATATAATCTTTGATAAAAATTTCTGATAATTATTTCTATTTCCTTGGTGTTAGTTGTGACCTCTCCCCTTTTATCCATAATTTTATTAACTTAGTTCGTTCTATTTTCTTTTGGAGAAGTCTGCCTAGTGGTTTATTGATCTCATTAATTCTTCTTTTTTTAAACCATCCTGAACACTTTTTTAAAAAAATAATATTTTTTTATAAACATACAATGTATGTTTAGTCCCAGGGGTACAGATCTGAGAATCGCCAGGTTTACACACTTCACAGCATTCACCATAGAACATACCATCCCCAATGTCCATAACCCCACCAATTTTCCCTACCCCACTTTCCCCAGCAAACCTCAGTTTGTTTTGTGAGATTAAGAGTCTCTTATGGTTTGTCTCCCTCCTAATCCCATCTTGTTTCATTTATTCTTTTCCTACCACCCAGATGCCCCACATTGCATCTCCACTTCATCATATCAGGGAGATCATATGATAGTTGTCTTTCTCTGACTGACTTATTTCGCTAAGCATAATGCCATCTAGTTCTATCCACGTCATCGCAAATGGCAGGATTTCATTTCTTTTGATGGCTGCATAGTATTCCATTGTGTATATATATATATATATATATATATATATATATATATATATAT
>ML099002.1:24319-37454 GCA_003697995.1 Taxidea taxus jeffersonii
ATTCATCTCTTGGTGGACATCTAGGTTTTTTCCATAGATTAGCTATTGTGGACATTGCCGTTATAAACATTCAGGTGCACATGCTCCTTCGGATCATTACGTTTGTATCTTTAGGGTAAATACCCAGTAGTGCAATTGGTGGGTCGCAGGGTAGATATATTTTCAAATTTGGAGGGACCTCCATGCTGTTTTCCACAGTGATTGCACCATCTTGCATTCCCACCAACAGTGTAGGAGGGTTCCCCTTTCTCCGCATCCTTGCCAGCATCTGTCATTTCCTGACTTGTTCATTTTAGCCATTCTGACTGGTGTGAGGTGGTATCTTATTGTGGTTCTGATTTGTATTTGCCTGATGTCAAATGATGTGGGGCACTTTTTCATGTGTCTGTTGGCCATCTGGATGTCTTCTTTGCAGAAATGTCTGTTCATGTCCTCTGCCCATTTCTTGATTGGATTATTTGTTCTTTGGGTGTTGAGTTTGCTAAGCTCTTTATAGATTTTGGATACTAGCCCTTTATCTGATATGTAATTTGCAAATATCTTCTCCCATTCTGTCAGTTGTCTTTTGGTTTTGTTGACTGTTTCCTTTGCTGTGCAAAAGCTTTTGATCTTGATGAAGTCCCAATAGTTCATTTTTGCCCTTGCTTCCATTGCCTTTGGCAATGTTCCTAGGAAGAAGTTGCTGCAGCTGAGGTCGAAGAGGTTGCTGCCTGTGTTCTCTTCAAGGATTTTGATGGATTACTTTCTCACATTGAGGTCCTTCATCCATTGTGAGTCTATTTTCATGTGTGATGTAAGGAAATGGTCCAGTTTAATTTTTCTGTATGTGGTTGTCCCATTTTCCCACCACCATTTGTTGAAGAGGCTGTCTTTTTTTCCATTGGACATTCTTTCCTGCTTTGTCAAAGATTAGTTGACCATAGATTTGAGGGTCTATTTATGGGCTCTGTATTTTTCCTATTGATCTTTGTGTCTGTTTTTGTGCCAGTACCATACTGTCTTGATGATGACAGCTTTGTAATAGAGCTTGAAGTCTGGAATTGTGATGCCACCAACTTTGGCTTTCTTTTTCAATATTCCTTTGGGTATTCGAGGTCTTTTCTGCTTCCATATACATTTTAGGATTATTTGTTCCATTTCTCTGAAAAAAGTGGATGGGATTTTGATAGGGATTTTATTAAATGTACAGAGAGCTTTAGGTAGCATAGACATTTTCATAATATTTGTTCTTCCAATCCATGAACATGGAACATTTTTCCATTTCTTTGTGTCTTCCTCAATTTCTTTCATGTGTACTTTATAGTTTTCTGAGTATAGATTTTTTGCCTCTTTGGTTAGGTTTAATCCTAGGTATCTTATGATCTTGAGTGCAATTGTAAATGGGATTGACTCCTTAATTTCTCTTTCTTCTGTCTCGTTGTTGGTGTAATGAAATGCAACTGGTTTTTGCGCATTGATTTTATATCCTGACACTTTACTGAATTCCTGTATGAGTTCTAGCATATTTGGGGTGGAGTCTTTGGGGTTTTCCACATAGAGTATCATATCATCTACAAAGAGTGATAGTTTGACTTCTGTGCCGATTTGGATGCCTTTAATTTCTTTGTGTTGTCTGATTACTGAGGCTAGAACTTCTAGTACAATGTTGAATAGCAGTGGTGATAATGGACATTCCTGCCGTGTTCCTGACCTTAGTGGAAAAGGTCTCAGTTTTTCTCCATTACATTATATGTTTAAATGAAAAAAAGCTTAAATTTAAAAAAAAAGAAGTAAAAAAAAAAAGAATGATATTTGCCATTGGTTTCAATAGATGGGTTTGATAATATTGAGGTATGTGCCCTCTATCCCTACAGTTTGCAGAGTTTTGATCAGGAAGGGATGCTGTACTTTGTCAAATGCTTTTTCAGCATCTATGGAGAGTATCATATGGTTCTTGTTCTTTATTTTATTAATGTATTCATTGATTTGCGGATGTTGAACCAAGCTTGCAGCCCTGGAATAAATCCCACTTGGTCGTGGTGAATAATCCTTTTAATGTACTGTTGGATCCTATTGGCTAGTATTTTGGTGAGAATATTTGCATCTGTGTTCTCAAGGATATTGGTCTGTAATTCTCTTTTTTGATGGGATCCTTGTCTGATTTTGAGATCAAGGTGATGATGTCCTCATAAAAATGAGTTTGGAAGTTTTCCTACCATTTCTATTTTTTGGAACAGTTTCAGGAGTATAGGAATTAATTCTTCTTTAAATGTTTGGTAGAATTCCTCTAGGGAGCTGTCTGACCCTGGGCTTTCGTTTGTTTGAAGATTTTTGATGACTGTTTCAATCTCCTCACTGGTTATGGGTCTGTTCAGGCTTTCTATTTTTTCCTGGTACAGTTGCTGTAGTTTATATGTCTCTAGGAATGCATTCATTTCTTCCAGATTGTCAAATTTGTTGGTGTAGAGTTGCTCATAATATGTTCTTATAATTGTTTGTATTTGGTGTTGGTTGTGATCTCTCCTCTTTCATTCATGATTTTATTCATTTGGGTTCTTTCTCTTTTCTTTTTGGTAAGTCTGGCCAGGGGTTTACCAATCATATTTATTCTTTCAAAGAACCAGCTCCTAGTTTTGTTGATTTGTTCTATTGATTTATTTGGGGGGGGGTGTTTCTATTTCATTGATTTCTGCTCTGATCTTTATTATTTCTCTTCTCCTGCTGGGTTTAGGCTTTCTTTGTTGTTCTTTCTCCAGCTCCTTTAGGTGGAGGGTTAGGTTGTGTATTTGAGACCTTTCTCGTTTCTTGAGAAAGGCTTGTATCGCGATATATTTTCCTCTCAGGACTGCCTTTGCTGTGTCCCACATATTTTGAACTGTTGTGTTTTCATTATCATTTGTTTCCATGAAATTTTTCAATTCTTCTTTTATTTCCTGGTTCACCCATTCATTCTTTAGAAGGATGCTGTTTAGTCTCCTTGTATTTGGGTTCTTTCCAAGTTTCCTATTGTGATTGTGTTCTAGCTTCAGAGCATTGTGGTTTGAAAATATGCAGGGAATGATCCCAATCTTTTGATACCAGGGGAGACCTGATTTATGACCCAGGATGTGATCTATTCTGGAGAATGTTCCATGGGCACTAGGGAAGAATGTGTATTCTGTTGCTTTGGGATGGAATGTTCTGAATATATCTGTGATGCCCATCTGGTCCAGTGTGTCATTTAAGACCTTTATTTCCTTGTTGATCTTTTGCTTGGATGATATCTCCATTTCAGTGAAGGGAGTGTTAAAGTCCCCTACTATTATTGTATTATTGTCAATGTGTTTCTTTGATTTTGTTATTAATTGGTTTATATAGTTGGCTGCTCCCATGTTAGGGGCATAGATATTTAAAATTGTTAGATCTTGTTGGACAAACACTTTGAATATGATATAGTGTCCTTCCTCATCTCTTATCATAGTCTTTGGCTTAAAATCTAATTGATCTGATATAAAGATTGCCACCTTGGCTTTCTTTTGATGTCCATTATGTCCATGATGTCCATGGTAAATTGTTTTCCACCTCCTCACTTTCAATCTGGAGGTGTCTTTGGGTCTAAAATGAGTTTCTTGTAGGCAGCATATTGATGGATTTTGTTTTTTCATCCATTCTGATACCCTGTGTCTTTTGATTGGGGCATTGAGCCCATTTACATTCAGGGTATCTATTGAGAGATAGGAATTTAGTGCTATTGTATTGCCTGTAAGGTGACTGGTAGTGTATATTGTCTCTGTTCCTTTCTGATCTACTACTTTTAGGGTCTCTCTTTGCTTAGAGGACCCTTTCAATATTTACTGTAGATCTGGTTTGGTGTTTGCAAATTCTTTTAGTTTTTGCTTGTCCTGGGAGCTTTTCATCTCTCCTTCTATTTTCAGAGATAGCCTAGCTGGATATAGTATTCTTGGCTGCATGTTTTTTTTAAGGGGTTTGTTCCATGCCTCCTTCTGTTCCTTCCTTTCTATCAGATTGTCTTCTTGATCACTAATTTGTTCCTCTGTTTCATTTACCCTAGCTTTTAGAGTATCTAGCTCAGATTGGATCTCATTCATAGAATTTTTAAATTTAGCCTGATTAGCTCTCATTTCTGCCCTTAGAGAATCTATGTGGCTGTTAATGGTTTTCTCCAGCCTAGCCATTGTCTTTATAACTGTTACTCTGAAATCTATTTTTGATATCTTGCTTATATCCATATCCTTAAGTCTACCAGAGAGGGTATTGTCTCTTGTTATTTTCTTTGTTGGGAGTTCCTCCCTCCTCGTAGTCATTCTGTTGAGGGTTGGTTGATGGAATGTACAGAGTTGAAAATATCAACAACAATTCAAGGAAGGTGCACCCTGGGAAAGTTTGGAGTGATCAGAAGCCAACACGAAGAAAGCCCAGCCAAAATAAAACCAAAGGATAAGGTTTATAAAGTTAAAAAAGGGGGGGAGGGGCATAAGGAAGGGGGTACTATAATCTCTTAAAGCATATGAGGTAGGGTGTTTCAATTCTACCTAGGTATTTTTGTTATCTTTGTTAGAAAATACTACTTCCCAGAATTACAGGGAAATTCAAAATGGTTAATATATAAAGGTAGTGTTGAATAGGGCAAAAAGAAACACATTGAAGGATATATATATATATATATATATATATATATATATATATATAAATAGTGTGTTTGTGTGTGTGTGTGTGTGTGTAAGAGAAAAAGCATATGTGTGAAGCAGTAGTAGTTAAAAAGCGACTATGAAAAATGTTGTATTAAGCATCTAGTTGAAATGCTAAGTGGGTAAAAAGAAAAAAAAAAAAAGAGAACATGAGAAAGATTGAAAAAGCTGTATCTAAGAAATACAGAAGCCCTGAGGCAACAACAGGTGTTCACTATACTATTTTCCCCTGGTGTTAGGGTTTTACAGTTTTATGGGGACCCTCAATTTGTCATTATCTTGTTCTTCCAGCTTGTCTTCTCAGGGAGGGGTCTGCCTTGTTGTTTTTCAGGCAATCCTGCTTGGACAGAGTTACCCTGCCCCCATCAAAGGGCTGGCAACTGTGGAAACCAGTTTTTTTGGGCTTACGTTCTCTGGCAGCTTTTCAAGATTTTTTGGAGGGTTAGGGCAAAGGAAAATGTCCACACCCAGATCTCTACCTCAGAGGAGTCTGCTCCTCTCTGAACCCTCTAGAACACACAGTGTCCCTTTCTGTAAGCATGGCTAAAAAATACAGCCTCCAACTGGTAGTGCATGCCCCCAGTGATCCTCTTAGCAATGGACCCAGACCCGTGCTTGTCTCTGCCTCCTGTACCTCCAAAACCACATGTGATCCCAGTCTCGGTGGGTGTGGGTAGTGGCTGCAGCAATGGCCAGCCCCTCAGGTCCACAGGCACATGTCCACACAAGTGACCACAACAATCCAAGCATTTTTCCATTAAGCTCCTGGATTCTGTTCAAAGGCTATTATCTGGCACTTCCTGTCTGACTACCAACGCTCTGCAAGCTATCACTGGTCCCCAGATACAGGGCATTTTTTACTGGGGTAATATTTTACTTTCCAGTGGGTTGCTTCTGGTGGGCCCCTCCCCTTCTATTTATCCTCCAATATCTTTCCACACAATCACAACTCTGTCCTTTGTACCTCTCAACTGAGGATCCTCTGCCCGTGTAGAGATCCAGACATATAATCTTACATCTCTGGCTGATTTCATGGGTGTTCAGTCTGGCTTGGTAGATATCCAGCTAAATTCAGGGGACTAGTTGAATCGTGGTCCCCCACTCCTCTGCCATCTCGTAAATATACAAACAATAAGTATTTTCATCTGTTGCAACTAATATTTAAAAAAAATTAATATAAAGGCACACCTGAGTGGTGCAGTCAGTTAGACATCTGATTCTTAGTTTTGGCTTAGGTCATGATCTCAGGGTTGTGCAATCCAGTCCCAAGATGAGTTATACACTCAGCATGGAGTCTGCATGAGATCCTCTGTCCCCTCTGCTCATTCTCTCCTTCTCTTTCTCTCTCCCAAATATGTATGTATGTATGTATGTATGTATGTATGTATATACATGTATATATATTTTTTAAGTCACAAAAAATTTAAAAATTAAATATCATACAAATTTTCCCCATCTCCTTAGGTTCCATCCCAGATAACAAGCACTGATGCTTTGTTCATGGTTAATGTCTCAAAACCTTTTTCTTCCTCCTTTTTTTCCTGTTTTGTTTTGGTTTTGTTTTTGTTTATGTTTTTTTTTTTTTCAGTCAGTTTCTAAATCCAGTGTGTTCTGTCTCTAGCACTTTCTCCTTATTTCTGATCTTGACATTGCCCTTCTGAGACTGACTTTGGCTCCCTTCATTAGCTTGGTTTTGACACATCTAGCCAAGTATATTTTTAGCTACCAGGAGTTTCAATCTATCCAACTAAGCACAGCCCCTTGTGTTGCAACCTAACAGCAGTCCATGTAGCCATGATTTCCTCTAGGTTTACCTTGACACCTGAGGAAGGACATTGGATAGAGAAAACTGAATGAGAAAGCATATATCACCATGAAAGAGAGAACGAGAAAGTGAAAGAGAGAAACAAACCATAAGAGAATCTTAACTAGAGAGAACAAACTGGGGGCTGATGAAGGGACGTGGAGGGGGTGAGCCAAATTGTTAATGGGTATTACAAAGGGCACTTATTATGATGAGCACTGGATGTTGTATGTAAATGACAAATCACTGAATTTTACCCCTGAAACCAATATTGCACTGTTTATTAACTAGAATTTAATAAAAATTTGAAGAAAAATTTTTTTTCAGTTAAAGGGACATGCTGTTTTAAAATATACTTGAGATTTGTTTTAATCAATAATGGCAAGGTATGCAGACACAGAAATGATTGTCATGAATGAAGACGTTTTTATACTTATAAATTCCTGGAAATAGTAGTGGTACACCATGACGGGTACCTAAAGACGCACCAGTATCAGTCAGGAGGTAGAGACGGGATGGGGGGCATTGGCAAGAACTTTTATTATGGTTTCTTTTGTGAAGGAATGGGCAAGACATGGTAAGCAGGTTAAGGATTAGAATGATTTTAATGGGCATATGGGCTCCCCTAGTTGTCTGGTACTTACCCCTGAGGTGATCACAGTGACTGAAGAGAGGCCCAGAGTATAAGAGCCTATAAAGGAGGTGGTTGAGGTAGGGTTTCTAGATTGGTTTGTTTGCATATGAAAGGCATAGTCACAGATAAATTGTTAACTATCTCTAGGAATTGGTTAACAGTGCTAAGAGCAGTCCCTTTAGCAAGGCCCTAGATGTCAAAGAATCAGGTACATGTGACTAATATACACATCTATAATTAAAAATATTAGATTTATTTCTCACTACAACAAGGAAGAACATACACCATGGGGAAGTATGGGGTGTCTCAGTAAGATACTATTATAAAGACCAAATTCTAGGATTTGGGTTCTGGTTGGTTAATTTGGAAGATAATATAAGGAAGTTTGTTGCAGATTTAATGCTGGTAGAAAGCAGAGTAGGAGGGAATCTATGATTGGGCATCCCAGCAAATCTTATGTGTAAGGAAGGGAGAGACCAGTATGAAGAAAAAGCTGGAACTGGTAATGAAGTAGCAGTCATTCATTTTGGTAGAGAGAGAGCATGCTTGATATTTTGTGTCTGGTAGGGTGAACCTGTTTTTGTCTGTGCTTAGACAAAATTATGAAATCCCCTTGCTTTGTCTTATAGTATTTGCAGAATAGCCTTGTCTGAGGTTAAGATTCTATGACATTATTTTTATTTCTTTTTTTTAAAGATTTTATTTATTTATTTGACAGAGATCACAAGCAGACAGAGAGGCAGGCAGAGAGAGAGGAAGTGAAGCAGTCTCCCCGCCAAGCAGAGAGCCCGATGGGCTCAATCCCAGGACCCTGGGATCATGACCTGAGCTGAAGGCAGTGGCTTTAACCCACTGAGCCACCCAGGCGCCCCTATTTTTATTTCTTATAGACAATATCCAAAACAAAAAAAAAAACCTCAAAAAATATAAACAGTGTGTGATTATAGATTATTTTTTTCTTGTTTTTGTTTTTTTTTTATTTATTTTCAGTGTTCCAGAATTCATTGTTTATGCACCACACCAAGTTCTCCATGCAATATGTGCCCTCCATAATACCTACCACCAGGTTCACAAAACCCCCCACACCCCTCCACTCCAAAACCCTCAGTTTGTTTCCCATAGTGCACAGACTCCCATGGTGTGTCTCCCCTCCAATTTCCCCCAACTCACTTCTCTCCATCTCTGCACGTCCTCTGTGTTATTCCTTATGCTCCACAAATAAGCAAAACCATATGATAATTGACTCTTTCTGCTTGACTTATTTCACTTAGCATAATCTCTTCCAGTCCCGTCCATGTTGATATAAAAATTGGGTATTCATCCTTTCTGATGGAGGCATAATACTCCATTGTACATATGGACCACATATTCTTTATACATTCGTCCATTGAAGGGCATCTTGGTTCTTTCCACAGTTTAGAGATTATGACCATTGCTGCTATGAACATTGGGGTACAGATAGCACTTCTTTTCACTACATCTGTATCTTTGGGGTAAATACCCAGTAGTGCAATTGCTGGATCATAGGGTAGCTCTATATTTAATTTCTTAAGGAATCTCCACTCTCTTTTCCAAAGTGGCTGCACCAACTTGCATTCTCACCAACAGTGTAAGAGGACTCCCCTTTCTCCACACCCTCTCCAACACATGTTGTTTACTGTCTTGTTAATTTTGGCCATTCTAACTGGTGTAATGTGGTATCTCAATGTGGTCTTGATTTGAATCTCCCTGATGGCTAATGATGTTGAAAATTTTTTTCATATGTCTGTCAGACATTTGTATGTCTTCATTGGAGAAGTGTCTGTTCATGTCTTCTGCCCATTTTTTTGACATGATTATCTGTTTTATGTGTGTGTTGAGTTTGAGTTCTTTATAGATCCTGGATATCAGCCCTTTGTCTGTAGTCTAATTTGAAAATATCTTCTCCCAATCCGTGGGTTGCCTCTTTGTTTTGTTAATTGTTTCCTATACTGTGCAGAAGCTCAGTATTGAGCTCAGTAATGCAGAAGCTTCATTGATCTCAATGAAGTCCCAAAAGTTCATTTTTGCTTTTGTTTCCTTTGTCTTTGGAGAAATGTCTTGAAAGAAGTTGCTGTGGCCAGTGTTGAAGAGGTCACTGCCTATGTTCTCCTCTAGAATTCTGATAGATTCCTGCCTCAGGTCAAGAACTGTTATCCATTTCGAGTTTATCTTTGTGTATGATATAAAAGAATGGTCGAGTTTCATTCTTCTGTACATAGCTGTCCAATTTTCCCAGCACCATTTATTGAAGAGATTGTCTTTTTTTTCCCATTGTATAGTTTTTCCTGCTTTGTCAAATATTATTTGACCATAAAGTTGAGGGTCCATATCTGGTCTCTCTGTTCTGTTCCACTAGTTTATGTGTCTGTTTTTGTGCCAGTACCATGCTGTCTTGGTGATCACAGCTTTGCAGTAAAACTTGAAATCAGTCAATGTGATGCCCCCAGATTTGTTTTTCTATTTCAGCATTTCCTTAGCAATTTGGGTCTCTTCTGGTTCCATGCAGGTTTTAAGATTGTTTGTTCTAGCTCTTTGAAAAGTGCTGATGGAATTTTGATTGGAATGACATTGAAAGTATAGATTGTTCTAGGCAGTATAGGCATTTTAACAATGTTTATTCTTCTGACACATGAGTATGGAATGCTTTTCCATCTTTTTGTGCCTTCTTCAATATCTTTCATGAGAGTTCTGTAGTTCCCCAAGTACAGATCCTTTACCTCTTTGGTTAGGATTATACCCAGGTATCTTATGACTCTTGGTGCTATAGTAAATGGAATCAATTCTCTCATTTCCCTTTCTGTATTTTCATTGTTAGTGCATAAGAAAGCAACTGATTTCTACACATTAATTCTGTATCCTGCCACATTAGTGAATTGCAGTATGACTTCTTGTAGTTTAGGGGTGGAGTCTTTTGGGATTTCCCTAAAGTATCATGTCGTCTGCAAAGAGAGAGAGAGTTTAGCTTCTTCATCGCCAATTCAAATACCTTTTATTTATCTTTGTTGTCTGATTGCTGTTGCTAGGACTTCTAGTATTATGTTGAACAAGAGTGAGCATCCTTGTCATGTTCCTGATCTCAAACAGAAGGCTCTCAGCTTTCCCCATTGAGGATGATATTTTCTGTGTTTTTTTTTTTCATAGATGATTTTATGAAGTTGAGGAATGTTCCCTCTATCCCTATACTTTGAATTTTCCTTACGTACAAAGGAAGGCCCATCAGAATAACGGCAGACCTGTCCACACAAACCTGGAAAGCCAGAAAGGATTAGAAAGATATATTTGGGTCACTAAATGAGAAGACCATGCAGCCAAGAATACTTTATCCAGCAAGGCTGACATTCAAAATGAATGGAGAGATAAAGAGCATCCAAGACCAGCAAGGTGTAAAAGAGGTTGTAACCACCAAGCCTGCACTATAAGAAATAATAACAGGAGTTCTATAAAAGAAAAAAGTACCCAAGAGTGTCATAGAACAGAAACTTAAGGACACAATCAATAGAAATAAGGACTTCACAGGCAACATGATGTCAATAAAAACATATCTCAAAAATCATTCTCAATGTGAACTGCCAAAACACTCCCATAAAATGACACAGGGTTGTATATTGTATAAAATGACAGGACGTGTCCATATGTTGCCTACAAGAGACTCATTTTGAACCTAAGGATACATCCAGACTGAAAGTGAAGGGATGGAGAAGCATCTTTCATGCCAATGGGCCTCAAAAGAAAGCTGGGGTAGAGATTTTCATATCACATGAATTAGATCTTAAACTAAAGACTGTCATCAGAGGAAAAAAGGACACTACACCATTCTTAAAGGGTCTATCCACGAAGAAGATCTAACAATTGTAAATATTTATGCCTCAAATATGGGAGCATCCAACTACATAAGCCTACTGTTAATCAAGATAAAGACTCATATTGATATGAAAACATTAATTGTAGGGAACCTTAACACACCACTCCCAGTAATAGACAGATCATCCAAGCAGAAAATCAATAAAGAAACAAGAGCATTGAGTGACACTTTGGACCACATGGTCCTCATAGATATATACAGAACATTCCACCCTAAAACAAGAGAATACTCATTCTTCTCGACTACACATGGAACTTTCTCCAGAAGAGACTACCTACTGGTTCACAAATCTGGGCTCAACTGATACCAAAATGTTGAGATTATTCTCTGTATATTCTCATTCCACAGTGCTTTGAAACTGGAACTCAACTACAACAAAAAGTTTGGAAGGAATTCAAACACTTGAAAGCTAAAGACCATCCTGATTAAGAATGTTTGGATTAGCCAGGAAATCAAAGAAGAACTTAAATAATTTATGGAAACCATGAGAATGAAGACACTTCAGTCCAAAACCTATGGGATACAGCAAAGGTTGTCCTAAGGGGGAAATACATAGCCATCCAAGCCTCCCTCAAAATATTGAAAAATCCAGAATATACCAGCTCTCTTTACACCTTAAAGAACTGGAGAATTAACAACAAATTAAGCCAACTCCACACAAAAGAAGGTAAATAATCAAGATCAGAGAAGAGATCAATGAAATAGAAACTAGAGATACATTAGAACACATCAACAAAACTAGAAGGTGGTTTCTTGAAAGAATCAATAAGATCAATATACCATTGGCCAAACTAATCCAGAAGAAAAGAGAGAAACCCCAAATTAATAAAATTATGAATGAAAAGGGAGCGATCATGACTAACATTAAGGAAATAGAAACAATCACCAGAAATTATTACCTTGTTTTATTTGTTATACTTTCATATCTTTCTTAATGTTGTTTTGATCTTCACAATATGAATAAAAATTACTCTTACAATAAAATTATTTAAAAAAATAAAACAAAGATAAAACTGAAGTAATTGTAAATGTGGGGTTGTACCATATAGTGATATTTTTTAGATAGCTCTTCAATATACATATTATTTTGCACAATAAGTTTGGAAAGTTAGAATGAGGTCAGAGAAATGGTAGGCCATACTTCACAAAATGATATTGTGGGGTAAATAGAAGGTAATTTCTCATATAGATAGTTTTGTAATATAATTACTTTTCTTTTCTCCTAATGAAAGAAGAGATCATATCAAGGAAAGAGATTATAAGGGAAAATGAATATCTGTTCTACTGCTTAGTGACAACAAAGAAACTACTCCTTTTAAAAAGAGAAACGAGAAGAGTTTTACTTATCATAAAAATTAAATTATAAAGGAATCATTTGCAATTCTCTCCTTAAAAAAATCTCTATTCTTTTAAAATACCTTCCTTATCTCAAAACTGAAAATATAAACGGAAAATATAATTATTGATGTTATCTGTGACTTTTAGTTTTTGTGAAACAATGTACATCAACATTGGAAATGAGGAAAATAGAAGTGATCATTTTTATTTAAACTTGAGGGTGGGTGGTTCACAAGACAGGTTACATCATATGTTTAAATAAAGCTTAAATAAAGTAAAAAAAATTAAAAAAAAATAATTGAAGAAAAATTAGACACTAAGTGACTGTCAGGGTCTGTTGGTGTTCTCAGGAAGCCATGTTTATAACCAATGGGAAAAATAAGGAAAAGGTGGCAATAACATGCTGGAATTCCATCCCCTCACTGTGACACACATAGGCTTTCACTGTATAAAGCCTGATTCTGCTTTTACCCAATAGCATCCTCAAAACATGAGCTTCAAATAACTCACATCACTTATACCTTCAGAATAAGAAGTACCTCAAACCATTATAAAAGCTCCTGGATAAAAGTCTCATTTTACACTGTCATTTTTTTCAGTTTACAAAGACACATCCACATTTTTTATACTTTCTACATAATTCTACAAGTAGAGAGAGAAAGAGCCACTGTCCTAATATCTCAGATAAGAAAAATAAGCTTGAGAAAGTCTTCATGGCTTTTCCAGGGTAGCCCAATAGTTAAGTGGTAAAATGAAGATTCAAATACAGGCTTTCTGATAGTATGTCCTGTGCTCTGTTACTTCAGTAC
>ML099002.1:37554-53808 GCA_003697995.1 Taxidea taxus jeffersonii
TAAGAATCTGCAGAGAGGTGGTCATAAAATGCATTAGAAAGTGCAGTGTCTGCCCTCTGGATATTAAACACACTTTGAAACAGTTTACTCTTTTTTTAAAGATTTTGTTTATTTATTTGACAGAGAGAGATCACAAGTAGGCAGAGAACAGAGAGAGAAAGGGAAGCAGGCTCCCCGCTGAGCAGAGAGCCTGACGTGGGACTTAATCCAAGGACCCTGGGATCATGACCTGAGCCAGAAGGCAGAGGCTTTAACCCACTGAGCCACCCAGGCGCCCCGAAACAGCTTTACTCTTAACTTCTGCCAAGTCAGTTAGCTGTATTTAACCTATTTATTGGACCATTGATTAGAGTACAGGATATATTGGTCCCTTTGATTATTCTACTTTCCAAAAGGGATCATTGTTAGTGGATTTGACATAAAGTTATCACATGTAAACAAAACACCTTGGTGTGGAAAGAAAAGGAAAAAAATATACTTATGAGATGCTTATTATGTACCTGGTACTTCATTGTATATACATTTGTTTAATCCTTACAAAAACTGAAAAAAAGTAAATATACTATTATTTCCTTCATGCAAATGAGGAAACTAAAACCTACAAAAATTAGGTAATTTGCACTAGATTGTACTAGATCTAGATAGTTGAGATCCGAAGTAAAGTCTATGTGGTTCAGAAGGCCATACTTCCCCCTATACAATTTGGTATTAACGTAACAATTTGTTTTTGCAAATACTGTTTTATTTACCAAAACACTTTTAGATACGTTTATATAATGTCAGCTTCACCTTTTTCCACAACATTCCCAAAATTGCTTCTTAACAGCAATGAAGTCAATATCCACAAATGACAAATTAGAAAACTAAGAGATGGAGAAGTCAAGTGACCTGCCCAAAGTCCTCACAGAGATATAATTACTAAGGCTGCAACTCAGTATGAGTATTCTATGTTTTTGGCATTTAATTCATGTTGCTAATAGAGAAAAATAATCAATAAAATAAAATAAGGCAAATTATATAAAATGACAAAAAGGAAAAAGAAAAACTTTAGAGATAGAAAAACTGTGCATGGGGATGTCTGGGTGGCTCAGTGGGTTAAGCCGCTGCCTTCGGCTCAGGTCATGATCCCGGGGTCCTGGGATCGAGTCCCGCATGGGTTCCTTGCTTGGCAGGAAGCCTGCTTCTCTCTCTGCCTCTGCCTGCCTCTCTGCCTACTTGTGTGCTCTCTCTCTCTCCTTCTCTCTGACAAATAAATAATAAATAATTTAAAAAAAAGAAAAACTGTGCATGACATCATAACAGAAATCAAATGGGGCAATAATTTTTGAGGTTTGGGCACTGGATGAAATTACAAGGAAAATACTATGTCAATCACAATTCTTAAAAAGCATACAGCATTGGAAAATACCAAACTTCAGTCCATTTTCATACTGTGAAAAAGATATAGAATGAAGCATATGGGCTGGAAAAAAGGGATAAGAGAAAAAGGTAACTGAGATATAAAGGAGAGAAAAAACAATATTGGCTCAAGGAGGAAAACTTAAGATTAGTGGTTTGAAGATCCTGGGTGGAAGGTGACTTTTGCTTAAGAAAGAATATTTTATAATAAAATTACAGGGGCGCCTGGGTGGCTCAGTGGGCTAAAGCCTCTGCCTCCAGCTCAGGTCATGATCCCAGGGTCCTGGGGTCGAGCCCCATGTCAGGCTCTCTGCTCAGCATGGAACCTACTTCCTCCTCGCTCTCTGCCTGCCTCTCTGCCTCTTTGTGATCTCTTTGTCAAATAAATAAATAAAATCTTAAAAAAATTATACAACAGTATACTCCTATTTGCCTAATTCAATGGTCTTTTCTGAGTCTTCATCAAGCTGAAGTTTTTTTGAACTTTTCTCAGTATCCTGGTAATTAATCCTGCCCTTACGTATCTGTGATATTGGACTTCTCTGGTTCTTCTTTTTCAGTGTATCTGGGAACCAGTGTCAGCTGTCAATAACTTATTATTCTTTGACCTTGGGCAACTCATTTATCTCTCAGTTGAATTTCTTCAAGATTAGAATGTTGGAATGCACGATCTTTTATGTCTTTTCTAGTTTCAGAGGGCCATGATTCTATAATCATTTCTAATAACAATTGCTTATCTCACACTGCAAGCTCTCATTTGGCAATAAGGGATGATTTTCAAATCTTTCTGTCACCTTTGCCCCAAATATCAGACTTCTTTATGTAAACCTTGCCACCTCATGTACCATAAACACTTCAAACAAACTCATCCTTGCAAATGGATTCTTCTTTTTACATCTTCTTGTTTCCTTAGTAATATCACAATCTTTTCCAGGTTAAGCCTCTTAAGATCAATACCCTAGGATGCCTGGGTGGCTCACTCATTAACTGTCTGCCTTCAGCTCAGATCATGATCCCAGCATCCTGGGATCAAGCCCCATATCAGGCTCCCTGCTGGGTGGGAAGCCTGCTTCTCCCACCTCCCACTCCCCCTGCTTGTATTCCCTCTCTCGCTGTGTCTCTCTCTGTCAAATAAATAAATAAAATCTTCTGTTTCCTAGTGCCCTGGTTTAAGTACTCACATTTCTTAGTGTTCAAAAATAGTGTAAGTTTTCTAATCTGCAGCCCCCATCATTCCCATTCTGATCTGTAGTCCTTTCTTCAAGCCATAGCTTGTTGCAGCCAGAGCTAACTTCCTTTTATACAGGCCTAATGATATTTGAGAATTACTGCTTATAAAGCATATAGAATGGACCCTGCAGCATAGTTATATGCTATACAAAAATTGCTTATTCTTCTTATGACTCCTCTTCACCAAAATCTTTCAAAACTTTCTTTGATATATAGAGAAAAAGTCTATGTTTCTTAGATTAGCATTTGAGGATCATTACAGTTTGGTATCAACTTTAATCTCCAGTTATATTTTCTACTGCATTTCACCAAATAATAATTAAAAAAAAAACCTTAGTTCCTGATTTTCACACATCTACATTTTAAGGTGGTGTTGACCATTCCATAGCCACCACTTTATTTTATATCAATTGGCCCTATTCCCTTTCCCCCCTACACCAGAGCATAAGTGTTTGGATAATGATTAGGCATCTATTATACTATAGAACATCCAATCTGGCTACCAACTTATGTGTTATATGTCCTGTCACAGACAAAAACTGAACCCAAATCTGATTTTCTTTTTCTTAATAATTTACACTAATAAATTAGAAAATAATTTTAAGAGGGGGTAAAGTGATAATGGAGAAAGAAATAAGCAGCAGTGGTCATTACATTATGTAATGTATATGTAAGATGAAGTTAGGTGTGGGCAGAAATGAGCTGAAGCTAAATTAGTTGATTGGTATGGAAATAAAAGATACATTTATGCTGAGAAGAGATACACCATAAGAAACTAGGACCAACTGACTCTTAGAGAATTTAAAATAGTAGCTAAATCCTAGAGTTGTTTCTGTTCTGACGACTTCATTTTAGTCCACATGCAATCACCACCCCCTTATTCTTGAGTTAATTAAATGCGTCTTTGTTTCTTTTTGCAAATACACCATCTCAATCCCACCTCCTTCAAAAGGTTAGCCCAAATTTCATTAAGTCTGTTTCATTGTGATTGAGTCTCCCCTACAACAGCTCCACGAGCACACTGTTTGTATGTGAAATACCATCAGTCCTACTCACCATTGCATGAAAGTGGCATGCATGCCAGTCTGATTAGATTGGGATAAGCTTTTACTCACGTGGTGCTCTTTCAAGAGCTGATGTACAGTAAATACTTGATGGAATGTCTGCAATGGAATGAGTGAACTAGTAGTCACTGAGGTGTGCAGGCAAAGGCCAGAAAACTTTTTTGTCATTCTGTAGGGAGTATTCTTATACTGGGAGAGATAGTAGTAGCTATGGAGGCTTATGAGCTTTTTTCTACTTAAAGATGTTAATATTCTACGTCCAGTGAAAGTAGATTTTTCAGTAAAAGAACAATTGTCATGGTGCTTCATGAGAGGATAGGGACTAGGTAACTTCACTAATAGGCAGAATTATATTTATTAAATTTATGGAGATGAAATCCATTGAGCCATAGATTTCTGTCAATGTATAATGTCCAGAATTTGTAATAACAGTGAAATAGCCATGAACAATTTCCATGTAAAGAAGAAGGTATCATTGAAAAGAAAGATATTAAGATCAGAGATGTTTTTTTTTAAATTTAAACAATATTCTGCTTTGTATAATGAATACCTTGCATGTATGGGAGAAAAGTTATTGAACATTGCATTGACTATTATCAAAGAGAAAATTTCCCATAAGTAATAATCTTTAATTAAAAACAAATTCTCGGGATGCCTGGGTGGCTCAGTTGGTTAAGCAGCTGCCTTCGGCTCAGGTCACGATCCCAGCATCCTGGGATCGAGTCCCACATCGGGCTCCTTGCTCAGCAGTGAGCCTGCTTCTCCCTCTGCCTCTGCCTGCCACTCTGTCTGCCTGTGCTCGCTCCTGCTCTCTCTCTCTCTATCTGACAAATAAATAAATAAAATATTTAAAAAAACAAAAAAACAAATTCTCAGGGTTCTTGTGTAGCTCAATTGGCTAAGCACCTGACTCTTGATTTTGGCTCAGGTCATGATCTCAGGATCTTGAGAGTCTCCTTCTCCCTCTCCTTCTGCCCCTCCCCTCTGCTGTCTCTGTCTCTCTAAAAACAAACAAACAAACAAACAAACAAACAAAACCTAATAATAATAAAATTAAATTAAAATAAAAATAATTCTAAGGCCTAATACTATCTTTTTTATTAGTACTTTTGAAAATTTGAGTGTAGGGGTGCCTGGGTGGCTCAGTGAGTTAAAGCCTCTGCCTTCAGCTCAGGTCATAATCCCAGGGTCCTGGGATTGAGGCCTGCATCAGGCTCTCTGCTCAGCGGGGAGCCTCCTCCCTCCTCTCTTTCTCTCTCTGCCTGCCTCTCTGCCTACTTGTTTGTGATCTCTGTCTGTCAAATAAATGAATAAATAAATAAATCTTTAAAAAATTTGAGTGTAGTTGGCAATAATTTCTGAATACAAACAAAATCACATTTTCTACATGGTCAAGAAAATAGCTCATATTTTTCCTGTTAATTGTTTTCATTTCGTTTTAAATATTTATTTATTTTTTTAAGATTTTATTTATTTGACAGAGAGAGATCACAAGTAGATGGAGAGGCAGGCAGAGAGAGAGGAGGAAGCAGGCTCCCTGCTGAGCAGAGAGCTCAATGCAGGGCTCAATCCCAGGACCCTGGGATCATGACCTGATCCGAAGGCAGAGGCTTAACCACTGAGCCACACAGGCACCCCTCATTTTAAATATTTAAAAGTTGTTTTAATTTTTACTTTTTATCTCCCAAATAGAACATCAGTAGTCTATTTTTAAATGCAGTTTTCTTCCAAAAAAAGTGTTAGATATATATGAATTAGAATAAGTTCTGTAAGCATACTAACTAGGATAAAATTAGGACTATATTAATCCCTATGGTATAGGTTATACAGTGATCCCCAGCAGAGACTGGGAAGACTTTTTCCTCCTTGTTGTACTATTTTACAGTTAGTCATTGGGGGTGGGGCAAGGCATGATTTTTAGTGAAGCATCTGATTTTTGCCACCACTGGACACAAAGCCAGTCTTGGTGTATAATTGGTTGTATCTGCTCTAGTTCCAATGCTTATCATACTTTGTGATGTGGTATTTTCAAGGATGTAGAGGTTAAAACTTACAACAGGATTACCATACTTTACTAATAAACCATTGTCTTTGTGACACATAATTATAGGAAGTTTGTATAAACAGAGTCTGATTAATATTAAAATGTCTATATGACTAGTCCATGTCATTTTTTTCCACAAGTTCTTTAATGAGACTCCTATACATTAACTGCCACAGTATAAAACCAGCAAAATAAGCTAAAAAATTTAGTCACTTAAACATTTATAGCTGTGAATCACTATCATCAAACATCTTTGATTTTAAGACTTCAAGATTATTTTGATTTACACTATAGCCCCTAAGCTATGCCATTATAAATCTGGAAATATCAGAGTATATGAACACATATGTACAATGCACATTTTGAAAAAAAGAATAAAGTTATTAAAGGTGATAATTAGCACCATTTTATCATTTTGCTACTATTTTGCCTTATCTGAACACTTAATATTTTTAAACTTCATTCTCATTAACTTTTCATCACTGTGATGTAAAGAACACTGAATTCTAAAAACAAATCTGCTGTGTTCTTGTCTCAACATTTTTGTCAATAAATGTAAGCAAGTAATTAAGCTAACTATATCTTAATTTTGGTTTCTAAAACTAAATAATTCGTCTAATATTATGATTAAGATTCAGTCCTTTACCTCAAGTGATACTTGTCTTTTCTTTCTCTGAGTATTTTTTTTTTTAATTGACATAGAGTGCAACATTAGTTTTCGGTATAGAATTTAGTGCTCATCACAATACCCATCACCCACTTAACACATTCCCCTGTCCACCTCCCCTGCAGTAACCCTCAGTTTGTTCTCTACAGTTAAGAGTCTGTTTTTTGGTTTGCTTCTGTTTTGTTTTCCCATGTTCCGCATGTTAATTTATTTTGTTTCTTAAATTCCATATATGAGTAGAATCATATGGTTTTTTCTTTCTCTGACTTGTTTCATTTAGCATATTCTCTATCTCCATCTATGCGGTTGCAAATGACAAGGTCATTTGTCATGTCAATATTTATATATATATATTTATCAATATATATATATATTTGTCAATATATATATACATATACATATCATATATAATATAATACACACACATATATATATGTATATTTATATTTAAATTCCTTATCCATTGATCAGTCAATAGGCATTTGGACTCTTTTTATAATTTGACAACTGTTGATGATGCTACTATAAACATTAGGGTGCATGTAACAGTTCAGTTCCATATTTTTTCCTTTGGTAAATACCTAGTGGTGTAATTGCTGGATCATAGGGTAGGTCTATTTTTAAATTTTCAGGAAATTCCATACTGTTTCCCAGACTGGCTGCACCAGTTTGCATTCCCACCAACAGTGTAAGAGGTTTCCCCTTTCTCAGCATCCTAGCCAACACCTGTTGTTTCCTATTCTACACATCCTCGTTGGAAAAATGTCTATTCCTGTCTTCTGCCCTTTTTTTTCAATTATATTATTTCTTTTTGGGGGGTATTTAGTTTGATAAGTTCTTTATAGATTTTAGATACTAACCCTTCATCAGAGATGTCATTTGCAAATATCTCTCCTATTCCATAGGTGACCTTTTAGTTTTGTTGTGTCCTTCACTGTGCAGGAGATTTTTATCTTGATAAAGTCTCTATAGTTCATTTTTGCTTCTGTTTCCCTAAACTCAGAGGACATATCTAGTAAGAAGTTTCTATAGCTGATGTCACAGAAGGTACTGCCTGTGTTCTTCTCTAGCATTTTGATTTTTTTTTTTTTGTCTCACATTTAGGTCTTTAAACCATTTTTAATTTATTTTTGTGTATGGTGTAAGAAAGTGATTCAGTTTCATAGTTTCATTCTTCTGCCTGTTGCTGTCCAGTTTTCTCAACACTATTTGTTGAAGAGAGTGTCTTTTCTTCATCGGATATTCTTTTCTATTTGTTGAAGATTAATTCACCATATAGTTGTGTGTTCATTTCTGGGTATTCTACTTTGTTCTATTGATCTATGTGTCTGTTTTCATCCAAGTACTATACTGTCTTGACTAATACCATTTAATAATATAACTTGAAGAATGGAATGGTGATGCCTCCAGATTTGTCCTTTTTCAAGTTGCTTTGGCTATCCAGGATCTTTTGTGGTTCCATACAAATTTTAGGATTGTTTGTTCTAGCTCTGTGAAAAATGCTGGTTGTATTTTGATGGGGAGAGCATTAAATGCATGGGTTGTTTGGGCTAGTATAGATATTTTCACAATACTTTTCCTTCCAATGCATGATCATGGAATGCTTCTCCATTTCTTTGTGTGCTCTTCGATTTCATTTGTAAGTGTTCTATAGTTTCTGAGTACAGATCTTTGACCTCTTTGGTTAGGTGTATTCTTAGGTATCTTTTGGTTTTGGTGCAATTGGAAATATGATTGATTCCTTGATTTCTTCTTCTGCTACTTTGTTATTGGTGTATAGAAATGAACATATTTCTGCACAATGATTTTATATTCTGCAACTTTGCTGAATTCATATACTAGTTACAACAATTTTGTGTGGGGGGGGATCTTTTGGGTCTCCTACATAGTTTATCAGGTCATCTGCAAATAGTGAAAATTTGACTTATTCCTTGCCAATTTGGATATCTTTTATTTCTTCTTGTTGTCTGATTGGTGAGGCTAAGACTTCCAGGACTATATTAAATAGTAATGGTGAGAGTGAACATCATTGTCTTCTTCCTGACTGTAGGGGAAAGGACCTGTTTTGTTTTTTGTTTTTTTCCCATTGAGGATAAGCTGTGGATCTTGCATATATGGCCTTTATGAAGTTGGGATATGTTTCATCTATCCATATTTTACTCAGGATTCTTCTCAAGAAATGATACTGTATTTTATCAATGTTTTTCTTCATCTATTGACAGGATCATATGGTTCTTATCCTTTCTTTTATTAATGTGATGTATCATGTTGATTAATTATGAACATTGAATCAACCCTGGAGCCCAGGAAAAAGTTGTTTTATTGTGGTGAATAATTTGTTTAACATACTATCAAATTCACTTTGTTTGTATTTTATTGAGAATTTTTCATTCATGTTTCAGAGATATTTTCCTGTAATTCTTCTTTTTTAGTAGGGTCTCTGGTTTAGGAATCTATGTAAGGCTGGCTTTGCAGAATGGGTTTGGAAGTTTTCCTTCCATTTCTACTTTTTTGAGAACAGTTTGAGAAGAGTACATAGTAATTCTTCTTTTAATGTCTGGCAAAATTACACTGATAAGTCGTCTGGCCATAGGCTTTTGTTTGTTGGGAAATTTTTGGTTACTGATTCATTTTCTTTGCTGGTTATGGGTGCTTTCAAATTTTCTATCTCTTCCTGTTTCAGAATTGGTAGTTTGTATGTTTCTAGGATTTGATCATCTCTTTAAGACTGCCTGGTTTGCTGGCATATAATTGTTCATATTATTCTCATACTTGTTTGTATTTCTGTGGTGTTGGCTGTGATATCTCTTCTGTCATTCATGATTTTATCTATTTGATCCTTTCTCTTTTCTTTTTCATAAATCTGTTTTATCATTTCAAAGACCCAATTCTCAGTTTTGTTAATTCATTCTACTGGTTTTATTTGTTTGTTTCTATATCATTTTTACTCCAGTGTCTATTACTCCCCTTCTGCTGGTTTTAGGCTTTATTTCCTGTTATTTTTCAAACCCCTTTAGGTGAAAGATTAGGTTTTGTGTTTGAGACTTTTCTTACTTCTGCAGGCAGACCTGTATTGCAATATAATTCCTTTGTAGGACTGACATTGCTGCATCCCAAAAGTTTTGAACTGTCTTGTTTTCATTTTCATTTGTTTCCATGTGTATTTTTTTTAGCTAGCTATTTTTTTTAAATTTATTTAAGCTTTATTTGAACATATAATGTAACCCCACCACCCTCTCCCAACCCCTCTTCCCCTCACCCCCCTCAGTTTGTTTTATGACATTAAGAGTCTCTTTTGGTTTGTCTCCCTCCCGATCCCATCTTGTTTCATTTTTACTTTTCCTACCACCTTAACTCCCACCCCCATTGCATCTCCACTTCCTCATATCAGGGAGATCATGTGATAGTTGTCTTTCTCCAGTTGATCCATGTGTATTTTTTATTTCTTCTTTAATTTCCTGGTAAACCCATTCATTTTTTAGTAAGATGCTCTTAAACCTCCATGCATTTGAGTTTGCTCCAATTTTTTTTTCTTGTAGTTACTTCAAGTTTCACAGCATTGTGACCTAAAAATATGCATTGTTTTGATCTTTTTGTACTTTTTGAGGGCTGATTTGTGACTCAGTATGTGATCTATTCCAGAGAATTCTTCATGTGTACTCAGAAAAAAATGTGCATTCTGCTGCTTCAGGATAAATTTTTCTGACTATATCTGTTAAGTCCATGTGCTCCAGTGTTTCATTGAACGTCATTGTTTTTTCTTTTTTTTATTGTATTGTGTTAGTCACCATTAAATACATCATTAGTTTTTGATGAAGTGTTCCAAGATTCACTGTTTATGTACAACACCCAGTGATCCATGCTATACGTGTTTTCTTGTTTATTTTGTGCTTAGATGATCTGTCCATTGCTGTGAGCAGGGTGTTAAATTCCCCTATTTTTTTTTGTATTTTTATCAATCTTTTTCTTTATGTTTATTATTAATTGATTTATATATTTAGGTGCTCCCAATTTGGGGCCATGAATATTTACAATTGTTAGATCTTCTTGATGGACAGACACCTTAATTATATTATAATTCCCTTCTTCTCTTGTTACAGTCTTTGTTTTAAAATCTAGTTTGTCTGATATAAGTATGGCTCTTCTTCCTTTGTGTTGACATCCATTAGCATGATAGATGGTTCTTCATCCCTTCACTTTCAATCTGCAGGTGTGTTTAGTCTAAAATGAGTCCTTTTAGGCAGGATACAGAATATACAGATGGATCTTGTTTTGTTTTGTTAACCCATTTTGATGCCTTATGTCTTTTTACTGGAGCTTTTATTCCATTTACTTCAGTGTTATTACTGAAAGATGAATTTAGTGACATGTTACCTGTAGCATTTGGTGGTCCTGGTAATTTTCTCTGGTTCTTTCCAGTCTTTGTTGGTTTTGGTCCTTTTTTGTCCCCCAACTAAAAGATTCCCCCTTAAAATTTCTTGCTAGGTTGGTTTAGTGGTCATTAACAGCTTGTGTGTCTGGGGAATTCTTTATCTATTATATTCTGAATGAAAGTCTTCTTGAAAAAATAATTACTGGCTGCATATTCTTTTCCCATTTAGCACACTGAATATTTGCTTCTACTGTTTTCTGGCCTGCAAATTTTCTGTGGAGAGATCTGCTGTGAACCTCATGTGTCTTCTCTTGTAGGTTAAGGACTTTTCTCTTGCCTCTTTCATGATTCTTGGTCTTTGTGTTTTGTAAATTTGTCTATGATATACTTTGGCAGTGGTCAGCTTCTGATGAATTGAATGAGTTCTCTATGACTCTTGGATTTTGATGCCTGTGTCCTTTGCCAGTTTAGGGTTGTTTTAGCTATAATTTGTTAAAATAAATTTTCTCTCTGTTCATCTTCTGGGACTCCTATGATATAATGTCATTCCATTTTAATAGTCTCTGCATTACCTAAGTCTACCTTTGTGTTCCAATTCCTTCCTTCCCCTTTTCTTTCCAGCTTCATTATTTTCCATAATTTGATCTTCTATTTCACTGATTTGCTCCTCTGTTTCATCCATTTTCATCTTTTTTGCCTTCATTTGGGATTGCATCTTGGCAAGGCATTTTTAATTTCATTCTGACTAGATTTTATTTCTTTTTTCTCTGTAGTAAGGGACTCTCTGAGTGTCTTATATACTTTTGTCAAGTCCAGATAATATCCTTATAATTACTGTTTTAAATCCTTGTTCAGATTTCTTACTAATATCTGTATTGATTAAATCCCTGGCTGTGAATTCTACTTGCTGCACTTTCTTTTGGGTTGAATTTCTCCATCTCAGAATTTTATCCATAAAAGAAAAAAAAATAAAGAAACAACAACAATAAAAACAAAGAACAAAGAAAAGAGAAAACCAAAAACTAGATCCTGAGTGTGTTTTTGTCTGCTAGTTAAAAGAGTCTAAATTCCAAAATGAAAAAGGGAGAAAGAGAGTGATAAAGGAAATAAAAGATATATGTAAACAATATATAAACATAAAAATTAAAAATAATAATAATAGAAAATAAGACACAGAATTGAAAAAAAATAAAGAAAAAGTGACAAAAAATCAAGAAAATAAAAATTAAAAGGAAGATTCTTTTTCCTCTAAAGCTGGAGTTTTGCAGGTCTCTACGATCAGTAGATTTGGTGTGAGTAAGTTGTTTGTGCTGGTCTTCTAGGGATGGCCTGCTGTGTTGATTCTCAGGCTCCCTTGTTTCAGAGGAAATGGGTTTCGAGGGCACAGGGAGTGGGGCTTGGTGTGAGAGGCTCCCACCTCCACTAGGTGGCGCTGTATTGTGTCCCGTAAACTTTCCATGTTGATGGTGGGTGAATATGGCAGAGCCCGCTTTAGCCCCAAAGCTGGAAGTTCACACCCTCACTGTTCAATGAGCCCTCACAGAAGAGCAATCAGTCACTCAATCACCATTGTTTTATCTCTGGTTCTTTCTAAACCCTGTTTTCACCTTGCCTGTGTCCTATCTTTTTTTTTTTTTTTAATCTCAGGTGCACAACTTTTCAGAACTCCAACTTTAAGGGACTCCTATGGCCCAGACTCATGCTGTTCCTCTGGGGGAGGGTCTCACCATGCTTTTGTCCTTTGCTGGACAGACTCAGGAAAGTGGGCACATGATTGTTCAGAAGTTAGGTGTTTATGGCAAAACACAGCAAAAGGTCTGAACCAAGACCTCCTGTACTTAGAGAATTTCTTAGCTCCTATGCCTAAGAAAAACACAGTACATTGGTGCCACCTATCTTCTTGCTACCCAGGGAATCATCAGAGAGCCCTGCCACTCCTGGGATTCCTCTCCACTTTGCTACCTGAATACCTTTAAGACAGGCACATTCCTCCTGGTAGCAGACTTCTATAAATTCAGATTTCCACTCCACTGCTTATAATACTTTGTGGTAGTCTCTGTAAGCAGGCTCTTTTCCTGCTGCCTTAACCACACCTATATCTCCCCTGTGAAAATATTTTGTACCTCTTACTTCCCAAATGGTGGTCACTTTTCTATTTGTAGAATTCATTTTTGTTCTTTCAACCCTCTGATTGATTTCTGGGGTGTTTAGAATGATTTGATAAATATCTAGCTGTGTTTGAATGACAGGACAAGCTTAGGCCCCTGATATTCTCTGCCATCTTAACTGCCTTCTATCTGGACAAAGTAGACTTTAAAACAAAGACTGTAGGGGTGACTGGGTGGCTCAGTGGGTTAAAGCCTCTGCCTTCGGCTCGGGTCCTGATCCCAGGGTCCTGGGATCAAGCCCCGCATCTGGCTCTCTGCTCAGCAGGGAGCCTGCTTCCCCCCCTCTCTCTCTGCCTGCCTCTCTGCCTACTTGTGATCTCTGTCTGTTAAATAAATACAATATTAAAAAAAAAAAACAAAGACTGTAACAAGTGACAATGAAGGAAAATACATCATAATAAATGGGACAGTCCAACAATATATGTCGATTGGAAACTTATGTAACCAACATAAGAGCACTCAAATACATATTAAAATTAATAACAAACATAAGTGAACTAATTTATAATAATACAATAATTGAAGGTGACTTTAACACCATCCTTATAACAATGCACAAAATGAACAAGGAAAGGATGGCTTTGAATGACACAATAGAACAGATAGATTCAACAGTTATATTCAGGACATTCTATCCTAAAATTCCAGAGTACACTTTTCTTTCAGGTTTACATGGAACCATCACCAAAATAGATAACATGTTAGTCCACAAAGCAAATCTCAACAAATTTAAGAAGATTGAAGTAATACCATGAACTTTTCTGACCACGTTATGAAACTAGAAGTCAACCCCAAGAAAACATCTGGAAAGACCACAAATACATGGAGGTCAAATAACATGGTACTAAACAATTAATGCATTAACCAGGAAATCAATGCAGAAATTTAAAAAAATACATGGAAACAAATGAAAATGAAAAAAAAAAAAAAAAAGAAATCCGAATCCTTTGGGATACACCAAAAACAATTCAAAGAGGGATGTTTGTAGCAATACAAGCCTACCACGTAAAGCAAGAAAAAAATCTCAAATAGAAAACATTACCTTAAACTTAAAGGAGCTAGAGAAAGAGCAATAAACATCACTGAAAGCCAGCAGAAGGACAGTAATAAAACTAAGAGGAGAAAATAAATTATATAGAGACTAAAAAACCAGTAGAGAAGATAAATGAAACCCAGAGCTGGTTCTTCGATGAAATAAAAAAAAAAAAAGATAAACCTCCAGCCAAACTTACCAAGAAAGAGAAAGGATTCAAGTAAATAAATTCAGAAATGAGAAAAGAGAAATAACAACCAACACAACAGAAATACAAAGAATCCAAAGAGAACATTATGAAAAATCCATATGCCAATAACAACTAGAAGAAATGAAGAACTACTAGAAACATATAAACAATCAAAGTTGAAATCAGAAGAAATAAAAGATTGTAACAGACAAACAGACAGCAAAAAATTTGAGCCAGTATTTAAAAAAAACAAAGCAAAACAACAATAACAAAAACTCTGAACAAAAACAAGTCCAGGACCAGATGGATTCTGAGGTGAATTCTACCTAACATTTAAAGAAGAGTTGGTATTTATCCTTCTAAACTATTCTTTTTTTTTTTTTATCAAAATAAGGGTGGCCTCATTAAGCAAACTTGATGAGGCCACCCTTATTTTGATACCAATACTGGATAAAGACACAACTAAAAAAGACAAATCAGGGCAATACCCCTGTAGAAAATGATGCAAATAACCTCAGTAAATTTCTAGCAAACTGAATTTAACAATACATTTTTAAAAAAACATTCACCAGGAATAATTGGGATTTATTCTGTAGTTGAAAGTATTTTTCAATAGTCACAGATCAATCAATGTGATACATCACATTAATAAAATAAATGAAAAAAACCATATGATCCTTTCAACAGATCCAGAAAAAGAATTTGACAAAGTAAACAGCCATTCATGATAAAACCTTCAAAAAAGTAGGTTTAGAGGAACATACCTCAACATAATAAAGTCTTTAATATAAAAACACAACTAATATCATCTGGGACGGGGAAAAATTGAGAGCTTTTCCTCTGAGGTCAGGAAGGAGGCAAGGTTGCCTACTTACACCACTTCTATTCAAATAGCACTGGAAGTCCTGTCCACAGCAATTAGACAACAAAAATACATGGCATCCAAATCAGCAAGGAAGAAGTCAAACTTTCACTATTTGCATATGACATACTATATTATATATAGATAATCCAAAAGACTTCAAAAAGTCGCTGAAAGTCATAAACGAATTAAATAAAATTCCAGGATGTAAAATGAATATCCAGAGATCTGTTGCATTTCTTAACACCAATAATGAAGCAGAAGAAAGAGGAAAAAATTTCTTAAAGGTTTTATTTATTTATTCATGGGGGCGGCTGGGACAGAGGCAGAGGAAGAAGCAGGCTCCCCACAGAGAAGGGAGCCTGACCAGAGACTTGATCCCTGGACCCTGGAATTATGACCTGAACCAAAGGCAGATGCTTAACCGACTGAGCCACCCAGGTGCCTAGGCAAAAGAGAAATTAAGGAATCAATCTCATTTACAATTGCACTCAAACCCATAAAATACGATTCTGGCCGAAAAATAGAAACCTAGATCCACTGGAAAGAAGAGAAAACCCAGACAGGAACCCAAATTAATCTTTGACAACACAGAGAAGAATATCTAGTTGGAAAAAGGCAGTCTCTTCAACAAATTGTGTGGGGAAAACTGAACAACAACATGTAAAATAATGAAACTGGACCATTTTCTTACATAATGTAGTAAAATAAATTCAAAATGGATTAAATTCTTAAATGTGGGACCTGAAACCATAAAAATCATAGAGTAGAAGAGCATTAGTAACCCCTTTGGCATTAGTCATAGCAACTTCTTATTAGACCTATCTCCTTTAGGCAAGGGAAACAAAAGCAGAAATAAGCTACATGGGCTACATCAAAATAAAAATTTTGTTCCTCTGCATAGTGAAGGAAACAATCAAGAAAAGTAAAAGTCAGATTTTTAAATGAGAGAAAATATTTGCAAATGACATACCTGATAAGGGTTTAGTGTCCAAAGTATATAAAAACTGATGAAAATCAAGACCCCACAAATGAATAATCTGATTAAAAATGGGCAGAAGAGGGAGGAGTCAAGATGGCGGAGAAGTAGGAGGCTGAGACGACATCAGCCAGCAGGAGATCAGCTAGATAGCCTATCAAACCATTCCGAACACCTATAAATCCAACAGGAGATCGAAGAGAAGAAAAACAACAATTCTAGAAACAGAAAATCGACCACTTTCTGA
>ML099003.1:0-32446 GCA_003697995.1 Taxidea taxus jeffersonii
ACCCTTTTAGTTTGTCAGGCCCAGATTCCTGATTCCTCTTTCATACCCTCATCCATGGGGACCGTGACCAAAGGCCTTAGTGGGACTCCTGACCAGATTTGGAATTAAAATCCAGGCATGTCTTGTTCTAAAACATACCTAGATTATACTGCTTTATTCTAATCCTGTTAGCTTGAAAGGCAATTCTGATCTGACTCTTGGAATTTGCACTCTAATTTAGGACACTGTGAACTGAGTGAATGTTTGGAGATGAGATCAGATTCTCAATAAATTTATTTCTACTGGTTTTTAAGACTACAAAAATAGAAAGTCTGAGTTAAATTTATTGAAAACATAATTTAATCTTAGCTGAGAAGCCCAGTGGGCCCAGACTTTGCAAGCACACATGTCCTCCCTCCATTAATTCTTCTATGTTTGAGCACATTGATGGGGAGGCAGAAAATGGGGGCGAGTGGAGTCCCAGAAGTGAGCCTCTTGCTCTGCTGCTTTTTCTCTCCCTCTTGAGAGTACAGGATCAGAAAGAAAATCTTCTGAGTGGAAAGGCAGCTGATTTTGAGGGCTTACACAGGAGCTGGGGTGAAGTGTATCTTCCTCAATGCACAAAGGAAGGCAAGCTCTTAAGTAAAGTATGGTAAAAAACTTAAATTATTGATCAGGAGGGGGATTTAACTTGTCAGGAGGCATTTTTATTAATTTTCGCATCCACTTGGTACTGGTGTATCCGTGTCTATGTTTGTATCTTGGAAGTTGTCACACTCAGAAACCAAAGGTTGAATAGTTAATATATGTGCTCTTTTAATTATAATTCACTTGTCAACTCGGACCTTCCTAGCCGTAGGAAGTTTAGGGAAACTTGATTCAAATCCTCCCTTTTCCAGCCTGGCTAGAGCTGGCCTGGACCAGAGGGCATCCTTGGAATGCTAACATCGGAAAGTTCTGCATAGACCGCTGCACGTTGGTTGCCCCAAGCTCAACTGAGTTAGGAGCCGTCACTACACATCAGGCTGTTTCCAGGCTGCTTGCATTTAATGAAGTCAGCAGCTCCCCCAAAGACTTAAGGGGTTGTGTATGCCCCCACCCAGCAGCCATAAACCATGTCTTTGGCTGCTTTGTGTCCCTCTTTTTTTCTCTTCCCTGCAACCTCTGTGTTGTGGTCAGCGACTTTGATTTCTTTTTCTCATCCAGAGTATTTCTGCCTCTCAAGGTCCTTGGGGGCAGGGATCTCACATTTTATTCCATGGGGGTATAACGTGAAATTTCTTAACAAAGGTGGATCTCATCTAAGAGAAAATCTTTACCCAGCTATGTAGAGAATAAAATTGTGTCTGTTACATTACATAATGAATATTTTGTACAAATATGGATGAGAATTTTTGACTCGGTTTGGAAAATATTAAACTGTCTTCTTTCGGTCTCTCTCCCAAGATCTTATAAGATATAAATCCACCCCCAATTACACATTTTTTTGTTCTTTTCTCCTGGAGTTTGCCAGGAAGGGCTAAACTGAGGATAGATCTTAACTGTTTTCTTGTTTTAGGGACATCATGGAATTTTACTCAGAGGTGTGTGGCTTGATGCATTAGCAAACCCCTCAGGATACTGGCTCTGCAAGGGGAATTGTGTCTGCATCTTAAAAATCAAGTGCTGCATTTTTCCTAATGGGAAGCATTAAAGATTCAAGTCTGATTTTGACCAGACACCATAATAATGAGAAAGTTGTCAAAGCCATTTATCAAGAAAGAGCTAGAGGGAGGTCAGGTCAGATGGATGAGACTCTGGGTGACCTAGAGCCTCTGAGTCAGGATCCCTTCTGTTCCTTTTAGACTGGGCACATCTGAACAAGGGTGGGGACCTGTTTGGGGTGGAGGTTAGAAGTCTCACCTGGCTTTCATTTCTTCTTACTCAACATGTCTGATTGCAGGGAGAGTCAAGGAACCTTATTTGTAGGGGTTAGCCAGGAGAAGAGGGAGGCGTGGGGAAAAGCATCCACGGGAGATGGAAGGTGGGCCAAGAGAATATAACATGTTTGGGAGCTTCCAGAAATCTCCGTTTGTGCCCCCACTTGAAACATTGTGCTCTGGTCATCAGAGAAGAATAATAATGATAACGGCTAGCATTTATTGCATGCATACTCTATACCAGACACAGTGTTTAATGTGTACATGAGAAGGTGTTCAGCTTTATTAAGTCACCAGAGAGATACGAACTGAAGCTACAAGGTGGTAATGCTACAACCCATTAGAGTGGTGAAAATGCAAACATCAACAAATGCCGCGTGTTGGGAAGGATTTGGAGCAACTGGGCTTTCTCTCATACGTGGTTCGTAGGGATTTCAGTCAGAATAGCCACTTTGGAAACCTGGCTGGCGAGGGCAGTCTGCTACAGCCGAGACCCTCTGACTGAGAAATTCTACCCGACCCAGAAATTGTCTATGTATTTTTACATATATTTATGCGTACGTATTTTACACATATTTCTGTATAAGAAATTTCGAAGCAGGACTACTTGTCAAAGCCCCAAACTGTAAAAAACTGAAATCTCCATCAAAAGTAGAACAGATGCATAAAGCACAGAATATTCACAGACCGTACTACTGGGTAGCAGTCGTGGTGAGTGGGCTCCAACGACGGGCAACACTAGCTGAATCTCATTTACTCAACGGTAACTCCGTGAGGTAGCTTGTAGCCTTACTCTCATTTTGCAGATGGGGTGAGTGAGGGCAGAGAGGGGACCTTACTGCTGGAGCCCCAACTAGTGAAGGAGCTGGGATTCACCTGGCAGCTGAGTCCCGTCCTTTCGGCACTGTGTCCTGGACCCCAAGCCTCGGGCCACACACATGGCGGGCATTTCGTGTGCATGCTGCATTGGTGGAAGACACGGTGGAGCTGGTACCGGCCTGTCCTTCGAAAGGCGTCTTCCAGCTAAGTGGGATCACCACGTGCCAGGCTGCATATAGTGCTTCACTTAGAACATCATGTTTCATCCTTACAACAGTGCCTGCCCAGAGTAGCAGGCGTTGTTGTGCCTGGAGAAATAGATAGGGAGAGGTAAAGTAATTGACTCAGGTCTTACCACTAGTATGTGACAGAGCCAGGGTTCAAAGCCCAGGCTGTGTGCTGCAGAGTCTGGGCCCTTGACCATCCCACACACGCCTGTCTGTACCAACCAGCGCCGCAAAGCCGCAGGGCCAGAGGCCAGCAGGAACTACTGCCTCTGGTCACAGGATGTGAGTTCTTTGAGCTGTCCCAGTCGACAAAAGTGATGAGAATTTGAGACCAAACCCCTGAGGGTTCATGGGGGACAGCTGGTTTCTGAGCACAGTATCCACCAGAGATGGTCTTCACTCACTTTCAAGGGAAGAAGAAGCCTGTATCTCTACAGCCTGGACCACATCTTTCTGGAAACAAATAAGATAGTTGGTAATCTCTGCAGTGTTGGAAGCAATGCCAGCATGCTCCCAGGCAGGCTGGGAGCATGGCCCCCTTCTTCAATCCCGAGCTGAGAGGACCTGTACTAGGGAGGAGTGTTTCTTAGCAGATGGTGGAGCTGCACATGGAATTCTCCAGTGAACTCTGAAATGGGCATGGGCCTATACCCCAAGGATCTCTAATGAGAGGAGGCCTGGACACTGACACCCTCTAGCCACTGGCTGCTCAAGGAACAGATGTGAGGCCTTATTGCTTTGCCAAGAGCAGAAGACTCTGGGGACTCAAGTTCTTTTGCTTGACTGTATTGGAGGAATGAGAAGCAGGAGAGTTGAGGCATTTCAAAATATTTCTTCCTGATTATGGAGTGAT
The DNA here is from genome assembly GCA_003697995.1 of Taxidea taxus jeffersonii. Lineage (NCBI taxonomy): Eukaryota > Metazoa > Chordata > Mammalia > Carnivora > Mustelidae > Taxidea > Taxidea taxus. The sequence continues at coordinate 3,798 of ML099003.1, forward strand.
GTCATCTCCAGCCTGAGTCATTACAGTGGCCTCCTACCTAGCTCCCTGACAACAGCCTTTCCTCTTCAAGACTGACCTAAGTCATACCCAAAGCTCTGGCTGCCGCTGCCACTGCCCCAAGCACACCACTCTGTTAACTCTCAAGGTGTCTTTCCAAATGCCGAATACACCCTTTTTTACATGAAAAGAGACAGCTTATTCTTGATAGCCCAGTTCAAAAAAACCTCTCCCTGGCCTTGCCCTTCCTAGCCAACTATCCAAGGGCAATTAATTGTTTCCTCCCCAGTATGCCCAAAATATTTTTTTCCTTTTTTTTTTTTTTTAAGATTTTATTTATTTATTTGACAGAGAGAGTCACAGAGAGAGAGGGGACACAAGCAGGGGGAGTGTGAGAGGGAGAAGCAGGCTTCCTGCTGAGCAGGGAGCCCAATGTGGGGCTTGATCCCAGGACCCTGGGAACAAGACCCAAGCAGAAGGCAGATGCTTAATGACTGAGCCACCCAGGCGCCCCTTTTCTCCATCTTTTCAGTATAACATTCCTGCTCAAACAGATTCAGAGACTATTTGCAATCCTGTCCTGGAGTTGATGGTGGGCTTCCTATGGGCAGGAGTTGTGGCGTGTCCATCACAGCCCTAGCAGCTAACAGCACTCAGCTTGTCTTGGTGCTGAAGATACAGTTGTTGGATGAAATCCAAAAGCACAGAGTTTTAAGGTGTTAGATCATAGTTTCTTTGCAACCCCAATATAGCACTGACCAAAAAAAAAAAAAAGCTTTTCTTAGGCCAGCTTTCCTCTGTTGTCACATTGCTTTCTCATAGGGACCCTTCTTGTCACTTCAGTGTTAGTACCAGAAACCCTAGCTTTTAAGGGCAGGTCACGAGTTGCTTTTCTCCACCTCAGCGTTCTCATCGGAGTGGGTGGTGGGATGGCGATGGACTTATCAGTGATGTGATCTATTATGTAATGGAGTATTTATGCGTGGGGAGCAAGAACCTACTTGTTTTCTGTGCTCTTCCCCCCCCCCCCCAGCTCCCATGATGGGTTAGCTGGTATCAAAAACTTTTAACAAGCAAATTTTTAAAAATTTGATTTTACTTTTTAGAACAGTTGACTAAAGTTTATCATGTATCGAGGCTTCCTTAGCTTTTTCCTGATGTTCTTTTCTGTTCCAGGATCCCCTCCAGGATTAGAATCTGACTGATATTTTCCTTATGATTAGACTGGGGTTACAGTTTTGGGGGAGGAAGATCACAGGTAAGATGTCACTTTCATCATGTCGTGTCAAGAGTATAAGCAAACTTCAAAAAAATGTCAACGTATAATAACTCTTCCCTCTCCTCAATTTTGTGTTCCTGTCTGTATTTCGTATCTCAGTTAATGGCTTCATCACACACATAGTCATGAAGGCTACGCATTGCATCTGCTCTTTCTTTTCCATCTTCCGTCCAACTAGCCATACTGACTGATTACAAGATATTAGCACCCTGTTGCTTTGTATTTTTTTTTCCTGCCTCTCATTCACTCTGCCTCTGATTAACAGTGTTATTTTTTTCCTAGACTGTTACCCTAGCCCCCTACCTGGTCTCTCTGATTCCATTTCCTGACCTCTTCCTGTCATTGCTCCTCATACTCTTGGCTAACTATTGTTCTAACATCAACTCTGCCTTCATTAACCTCAGAATGGTTCTCGTCACTTACAGAGTAACATTTAAATTGGTTAGTGTGGAATTCAAGGCTCATCTAGTGCTAACTCCAAATAACCTCATTTGCTATGGTGAATATTAGTTCCCATACTCTTACTGCTAATGGTTTTTGGGAATATATTTATCTCAAAAATAAATAAATGTTTCCTATAAGTAACCACCCCCTGTTAGAGTAAATGAAACGGGGTGTGTGTGTGTGTGTGTGTGTGTGTGTCTTGTGTATCACACAGGTGATGTGTACCTTTCCAGGCCACAGCTTTCTCTGAGAAAAAGAGCTGCCCATGGCTGAAAGTCTGGTATGAATAGGATGGGTCCACTTGCTGCATAGTTTATATCACATTAGAGAAGAGGAGAGGGAAAAAGAAGGTAAGAAGGACATACTGTTGCTCAAAGGTGTGTGTGTGTGTGTGTGTGTGTGTGTGTGTGTGTGTCTCCACACTCAACAAAACCTCTACTCATTTTCCTTCCTCAGGGGCTAGAACTACATCCTCTGTTATCTCACACTCTCTTTGGGTCAGGAGCCTGGCCCAGCTTAGCTGGCTCCTACACCTTTGGGTTTCCCACAGGGCCACGCTTTCTAAAATTCACTGGCTAAACATCACCTCTTCGAACTTCTGTAACTCAGAGAGCTTTTATCACACTCCAGGAATGGTCTTTAAATGAACATTAAATTCCTTCATTGTGCTTGAGTGCGTAATATGGCTGTCCAAAATTTTAATGAGCAAAAGAAATTGGCTTTCAGATTCCATCTGCCAATTATTCATGTAAGTCCACCATCTTCATTATTAAAGTTTAGAAGTGCATGAGGGATTTGTGAAAGTCTCTCCGGTGCCTGCTGTAGAATGCATAAGCAGTGTAGACCAGGGACCATTTTTTATGCCCAGCACTAGACGAAGAGAAAGGCCAACAGGGGTGGGAAGCAAGAGTCGAAAGAGAGGGAACCACAGGTCCAGGAGTGCTCACAGGCAAGAGTTTGGATAAGTCATTGAATTAATTAATCAGAAAGATTAATGCCCTCTCTGCATGCTTATTAATATGGAGCTGTTAGCAGCTCAGTGAAGCTGTGTTTTGGGAAAAGGCAGAGACTGTGCAGAAATAGTTATACCGATTCAGAAACTGTTTTTATTTTCTGAGCTCCTAAATGATGAAACTGTTTGCTGAGAGTGGAATAAGAGCTGTCGCTCTGGGATGGGAAGTGTCCACAGATCATCCAATAAAAGCGGCAACTGCAACCAAACCACCCATGTTTTCACAGTCCGGGAATCGCATTTATCCACGGTGTAGAACGCTTCCTTTTTACATGATTCCGGATAACTCTGTGTTGCCTGCGGCAGAAATAAAGATTGTTTATTAAGTAAGGGTTTAGGTGGCAAGCTGCAGACCTTGACAGACCAAGACAGTGGGTCAGAGATAGGAAGAACACATGGATGGAACATGTCTTGTAATTCCTCTATATCCACGTGGACTTGAAACATACCTACTTGCTATCCACCCATGTATATATCAGCCATGTTCCTCCACTAGGCTCCCGATTTTCCCTCCTTAATGCTAACAATATTTTGAAATACTCACTTTTGGTGTATCATCCATGTTGTTTATACCTTTATTAGTGCAGGTAGGCAATATTTGATTTAAAAAATGGTTGGCGATGTTGCTTCTGCCTGATTTGAATTTTTATTTCCCCTTTCTCCCCCTTCCAATGGGAAGGATTACTTTTCTCAAACCCTAACATAATTTTAGATTTTACTTTGCCCTTCATTGCCTACCAAAAGTCATTGGCCTCAGATTTCAAAGTCATAACCATCTCTATAGGGTCAGCAGCTAGGACCAAACCATATCAGGGTCATCCCTGGCTGTCATTAACTCCTCTGTTGTGTCCATCTGCTTTTCTAATGAGGCAGGGACCTGAGGACTCTCCAAAGCCTCAGTGGTTTAATGGGAAGGTGAGGGAAATGGAGAGCTTTTAAATTTGTTTTCTTATTGACTTTTAGTGTTCAGTCTGCTCAGCTTAAAAAAGACTACTAGCTCAGTCCCTGCCTCCTTCTAGCCCTTTCCCATTGCTTTATCATGCAGTCAAATGCTCTACCCCTGAGCTATACCCGCCCCCCCATCGCATTATTATGGAGGCTCTATCTTTTATGTTTAGTCTGCCTGGAAAATAAACAACTGAAAATTTTCCTCTCTTTGTCCCTGGTATCTGACACAGCTGATACAGTCTTGAATATCTAGGTATCTGAGAATACGTATTTGAATGAATGGGTGAGTTCTTATATATTCGTCTCCATTTCTCTAATAAGATATTATGATCATCAGGCAGACTTTTTATATGGACTCAAATCAAACATTTTATTTTGGAGGGCGAGGGGGCAGGCAGAGGAAGAATCTTTTTTTTTAGTTTCATTTTTTTTCAGTGTTCCAAAATTCATTGTTTATGCACCACACCCAGCACTCCATGCAATACGTGCCCTCCTTAATACCCACCAGCAGGCTCACCCATCCCCTCACCACCTCCCAAAACCCTCAGTTTGTTTCTCAGAGTCCACAGTCTCTCATGGTTCGTCTCCCCCTCCGATTTTCCCCAACTCACTTCTTTCCTTCTCCCAATGTCCTCCATGTTATTCCTTATGCTCCACAAATAAGTGAAACCATATGATAATTGACTCTCCTTACTTGACTTATTTTACTCAGCATAATCTCCTCCAGTCACGTCCATGTTGATACAAAAGTCCTTTCTGATGGAGGCATAATATTCCATTGTATATATGGACCATATCTTCTTTATCCATTTGTCTGTTGAAGGGCATTTTGGCTCTTTCCACAGTTTGGTGACTGTGACCATTGCTGCTATGAACATTGGGGTACAGATGGCCCTTCTTTTCACTACATCTGTATCTTTGGGGTAAATAACCAGTAGTGCAATTGCAGGGTCATAGGGAAGCTCTATTTTTAATTTCTTAAGGAATCTCCACACTGTTTTCCAAAGTGGCTGCACCAACTTGCATTCTCACCAAAAGTGTAAGAGGGTTCCCCTTTCTCCACATCCTCTCCAACACACGTTGTTTGGCCATTCTAGCTGGTGTAAGATGGTATCTCAGTGTGGTTTTGATTTGAATCTCCCAGAGGGAGAATCTTAAGCCGACTCCGCTCCGAGTGGAGTTTGGGACAAATACAAACCCGATACAAAAGTGAATTTTTTTAGTATGAGTTATAACAAATTATAACTTTAAAAGAACTGATGAGTACCACACACATCACAAAATAAAAAAATTCATCAGCTGCCTGCCACATTTTATGATGATTTTCGTCTCTACTCTTATCTACCTAGTCTTTGATTGCCTCTTCATATAACAGTGATTCCGTCGCATCATTTCCTAGAGAAAATAGATAGTTCAGTTTTTTCTCTAGGATGGTTGGTATAAATTGGTGTTTTTAATTATTGCTAGTTTCATGTATATCATTGTGTGCTACCTCACACACAGACCTATTCACTCTTTGTAGTTCTGCTACACCTGTGGGCCCTATAAACAAAGGAACTCTATTTTGTGAGATTTTCATCTAGAAGGGGAAGAAAGCACAAGTGCATCTGTAGTTGTATATACTGCATTATCAAGTATTTTCCTAACAGGAGACAATTTTGATTTTGCCTGTGTATTGATAAGAATGAAGGCCTCTGCTTGAAACCATACATACCTGATGATTGGCAGAATTCTTTGCAGATGAGCTCTTGGTCCTTCCCTTTGAAACTGTAGGTCTTCTCTACCACACACTTTTGGTTTCATATGACACCTTCGTGTCATAAATCAGTCCCTGATCCCGGATGTTCACATCCACGACTGTTTAAATTATGACTCCTAGCTGCCAGACACAACAAGCGTCTGGTGTCTCCTCATGACAGGTGTCTCTCTCTGGGTCTCCCCTTGACAGTTAATCACAGGCAGTTCAGTCCTGTTGGCAGTTCTCGGATTTGCATTTTTGGGAAGTCCAAAACAGAATCAAGTTTGCTTTTCAGTTCTCTTCCAACCAAGACATAGTCTATATTGACGAATCCTCAGGACATGAGGCAAGATATATTCCCCCTACAAGCAAGAGAGTGGGTCATTAAACATGATGCTCACAGTTTTTATTCCTAGGTCCAGTAAGAACATTATAATCAGTCTTTTAATTATTGAGCTGAGTCTGATATCCTCGCAGGAGAAGTCCAGCTTCTCAAATTGAATAAACTGAAATCACTCACAGCCAAGGGGCAGGCACAGAAGATGGCGTGTACGTAGAATTAGATGAGGAAACAGGGTGACATCATCTTGGTGAAGACCTTAGTCTCAGGCCAGATGGACCTAATAAGTCCTTCCACTTATTGCCCAGGTGATTTGGGCAGGTGACTTGTGCTTTTGGAGCCTATCTCCATCTGTGAGTTGAAGAGAATAACCCCATGGGCTTGTGAGGATCCCTGTGTGTCAAGCACTCTGTACGGACACAAAGGGCAGGGGCTTCAGAAACATTAGGTACCATTTCTTCTACCATTTCTTTTTCTTCTACGTCTATCTAGGTGTCTAGTTCTCTGATATCTCAAAGATATCTGATATCTTTGGTTATTTAAGCCTTTTTCCAGAATCCAGCATCTTCAGCTTTCTTCAAAACCAACTTTTGTTTTTGATAACAGGGTTCAGAGCTAAGTTATTTTCTGCCTGTACTGCCTAAAAGTTGCGTTTTGCAAATAATAACGCCTCCCATTCATGTAACAATCTGCTATTTATTAAGTGTTTTCCTTCGCTGTTATTACTCAGTCTTCCAAATGGCTCTCTCTCTAATAGTGGTGTCACTGAGCTCACCATGCTCCGCCCTTCTCTTGCCCGTCACGAGGCTGGTGCCCGGCAGGGCCCCTGCACTGGCAGGTCCTCCCCTGTGGATGCCTGGCTGCGGGTCATACACATCTCACCACTGGGGTCACCTTTCACAGGGGCGTCTGGCTCAGCCCCTCAGCTGTTCTTCATCATAGCTTCCTACTTTACTATTTCATAGCACTTTTCACATCTGATATTTTATTTGTTTTTTATCCAAATTCTCATGCTACAACGTGGGCCTTGTGAGAGCGAAATGTTTTCCTTAGGCCGTTGTTCTTAGTACGGGTGACTTTATCCCCAAGGGGCAAAAACTGGTTCTTGACAGGGCAAAAAACAAAACAAAACAAAAAAACCCTCAAATATCACTTTTTAATGCATAGAATGCAGATTTATACATAGCATATAGACCAATACAGTGCATACGTATAAACATTTCGGAGGTATAATTAGAACAAATGTGGCTAAAAAGTCTCCTTAGGGAAGCAGTGATGAAAAAAAAAAAAGGTTGAGAACACTGCTTTACAGGATAGAGCACTTTTGAGCACGGAGTAGCCTCATAATATTAATAGCCTAATAATATTTTTTAAATGTCTGAATCGTGCCTTTTAATAGCTGCAGACACTGAGGTTGGGAAAGGTGAAGCAGCTAGCCTCAGGACCAAAAGCTGGTGGCTGGTAGAACTGAGCCTCCAACCTAAGTCTACCAGCTCCTGGGCTTTTTAGTCCAAGCGAACCAGTAAATGCCCAGTATGTGCTTTTTGAGTTGACTTGAACATAGTAGACATTTTCGCAAGAGGAAGCAAAATGAGCTCATATTTTCTAAGTGGCAGTCAGTGTTCTCAGACGTTCTATCCAGAAGTCACACTAGTCTTCTTCTCCGGGGGCACTCGTGATGCGTTCTGCATGGCTCATCTTTGAGATGGGACTCGATGCCATCTCCTGCTTTTGGTGAAACAGGAATAAAAAGGTAGACAATATTTGTAGTCTTAGTAATTGTTTCACAGCATCTGTGGGCCAAAAGAAGCAGCCAACTCCTCCGTTTATTAAATAATCAGGCCCCAGATAGCTTAATAAGTACATATGTCCTAACAACGTAGTACCTGTTGATCACCGCACACCTTTGCAAACCTTGGAAACATATCACATACCACCCTCCGCATTTCTGTGCCACACTGATTTTCAAGTGATGCTTTTTTTTTTTTTTTAATCATAGCAGTTATTTGAAACCATGCTTTGACATGATTTGGTCATTGGAAACAGTATAATAATCCAGTGCCGAAACTGTGGCCTATCTTAAGGTACTAGTTTCCCACAGATGTTGCTGTGATTCCTGTGAAAATTTAAAATATCCAGAGACACCACTGTGAATTCACTGTGGTACCCTGAGGTGACCCAGCACACACTTTGAGAACTGTGGTGCTAGACCAAGGCAAGATATGAAGCCGGCTCGAGGTAGATGAGTGGCCAGAGAATTGGAAAGAAGTGGGAAAATTGGAATATTTGTAGAGGTGAAAAACTGAAGCCAGGGAAAACTGGTCCAAAAATGGTCAAGGAACAGGGTGTGAGGATGGAGGAAAGAAGTTTGAAAAATGAAATTTGGGGCCTGGATGACTGGAGAACTCCCATGTAGTAGATGGCTTTAAGGACTCTCACTTTCTTGAGAATGACCACAGTCCTCTATTCAGGGGTGGCCCTGGCCGCCGTACCATTCAGTGTGGCTCATCTCTAGCAGATGATGGAGCTGGAGGAATATGTTGCACTCGAGTCAGCCTAAGCCACTCGGATTTTCTCTTCCAAGAATTTGGAATTAAAAATTAGCACGTTTGTTTCTTATGACTACAGCAACAAATTACCACTAACTAGGTGGCTTCAAATAACAGAAATTTATTCCTTCACAGTTCTGAAGGCCAGAGGTCTGAAATCAAGGCACAGGCAGACCTGTACTGGCTTTGGAGGCTCTGATGGCTGTGGTGGTCCTGGGCTTCCTTGGCCATACCACTCCAATCCCTACATCTGTGGTCACATTCCTCCCTCCCCTTTATGTGTCTCTGACTTCTCCCATTCTGTCTCTTACACAGTTGGTAGATTTTAGGATTCACCAGGATAATTTAGGATAATCTCATATCTCAGGACCCTTAATTACATCTGCAAAGGCCTTTTTTCTGAATAAGATAACATTCAAGGGTATGGGTATTGGGATATGAACATATCTTTTTCAAAGCCACCATATAATCCACTACACTTGGAAACTTGGGGATGCTTGGGCACTGAGAGGATGGGTATATGGGGCACTGGGATGACTGCTTTGTAAGATTTGGTAGAGGATAGGGGCACCTGGGTGGTTCAGTCAGTTAGGCCTCTGCCTTTGGCTCAGGTAATTATCCCAGAGTCCTGGTATCAAACCCCACGTCAGACTCCCTCCTGAGCAGGGAGCCTGCTTCTCCCTCTCCCTCTGCCTGATGCTCTCCCTGCTCGTGCATGCTCTCTCTCTCTCTCTCTCTATCACTGTCAAATAAATAAATGAATAAATTCTTTAAAAAAAGATTTGGTAGAGGATAGACAGGTCTAAGGTGAAAGGGAAAAAATGACACAGGTATCTATAGAGAAGTAGGGAGATTTGGGCCCAGAGAGAGGCAGACAGACTAGCCCTACTTTTGTTCTGTTTAATTTTCCACTTCTTGGTTCCTGTCCCCCAGGAAGCCCAGCTGCCCTCAGGATTTAAGATTTAGGTGAATTTTCCAATTAATTCTCCAGTTGGCTTAAACTAATTGGAGTTGGTTTCTCTAATTTACAACCAAGAGGCTTGATGAAATAGCAGAAGGGTGGGGAGATGGGTCTCAATTTTGGCAAACCTTCAGTCTTCTTAGGGCTGTAATTTATGCTACCCAAGCGTCAACAGGAAATTTTGGCAGTGGCTATTCACAAAATGAGGCTGATTAGAATTTTTTTTTTTCACATAAAACTGGCAAAGGTAGTTCATTTACCTCCCTGTCTCAAAATGTGAGGAATTAAAATTTATCCCCACAATAATCCCATTCTACCTACTTCTCAGAGCACTTGAGAGAACAGCATTTCATTTTGAGCTCTAGTAAAGGAGAGCATGCTGGGATTTGCCCAGTGTGGTCAGGATACAGAGGGACTGACTAGAACCATACCCTGTGAGGAACTGTTGGAGAGACTGTTGAAGGCAGGGACTGGACCTTATGTGCTGAGTGTACTCCGTGCCGATCACCAGTTCGGTGCTTAGCGGCTTCTCCGTCAAAGCTTGGTAAAGGGAAGAATAAAAAGCAAGAGTTTAAGCAGGGGCTAGGTATCGTGGTTTGGGTTGCTGTGACAAAAACGTACTACACTGGGTGGGTTAAACAATAGACATTTAGGGCGCCTGGGTGGCTCAGTGGGTTAAGCCGCTGCCTTCGGCTCAGGTCATGATCTCAGGGTCCTGGGATCAAGTCCCGCATCGGGCTCTCTGCTCGGCAGGGAGCCTGCTTCCCTCTCACTCCCTCTGCCTGCCTCTCTGCCTACTTGTGATCTCTGTCAAATAAATAAGTAAAATCTTAAAAAAAAAACAATAGACATTTATTCCTTACTGTTCTGGAAGCCAGAAAGCCTAAGATCAAGGTGTCAGCAGGTTCAGTATCGGCTGAGAGTCCGCTTCCTGGTTCACAGATGCTGTCTTATTGCTGTGACCTTACATGGTGGACAGTCTCTAGGGAGCTCTCTGGGGTCTGTTTTATAAGGGCACTAATCCCATTCATGAGCTCTCCACCCTCCTGATCAAATCACCCAAAGGCCACACTTCTTAACACCATCACTCGGGGGGTTAGTAAATTCTGAATTTTGAATAATGACACGAACAGCCTTTAGCGCTGAGCAGCTGTCTGGAGGTGATGTCAAAGAGATAGAAAGCCAGACTGAAGGATGGTGACAACATTCATAAGAATGACAGCTTTCCTTTCTTAAGCCCTTGGTTTATGTTATTATCTCAGTTCCGTCCTCACCGGTCGGCTGCAGTAGTGCCCCTGCTGCACAGATGTGGCCGCTTAAGCGCTGCGAGGCTGTGGAGCAAAGTCCACACCAGGAGCAAGTTCAGAACTGGAGTTCTGTCACTACAGTGAGAAAAATCATTGCTCCCATATTGTCCTAAAAGTTTTATACACATTGATCTCTACAGCTTTTTATAATGGTGAATCCATGATTTCTGGGTATTTGCCCCCTAAGTTCTTGACCATGGCTTTCCCCTGCACGGGCGCTGTGGACCAGGATTGCTGAGGTTGCCTGGGTGGCTTGAGGTCCCAGGGCAGCAGGCCTGTTTAACTACTCTGAAGTCAAAGGAAGGCTCAGTCTTCCCTGCTCGTTGACCCAACTAGGTAGTTGGTAGCTAGGTACCCACCTAGGTGAGTAGGTAGCTCACACCTTAGAAAGAACAGGCCCTGGCCTCATCTCTTACCCAATACAAGTGTGAGGTTCCATAGGGGTCAGGCAGATCTAGAATAGAAACCGTCTTCATCCTTCCTGTTGAAGGCAAATAAATGTAAGTTAAAGATCCCCAAATTTGATCTACTTGTGAATACCATTATTAGTTTTCAGTGGGATATCCATTTCTAGACACAGGTTTTGTTTTGTTTCTTTGTTTTTGCATTTGCTTTTCCCTGTGTTGCCTGCCCACCTGTCTATCTGGCAGCGAGAACAGGCCAAGCTTTTATCCCAGTGCAGCAGCTGCAGATGGTCCCTGAGGGAGCAGCAGCTCACAGAAGCCCCAGAAAGGCCTTTGGGGATGGGAGATTAAATGCTAGCTTAGGTCTGGCTCCGAGGTGCTCTTTGCTTTAGATAACCTCTTCTTCTCCCTGTAATAATATGCACTTTAATCCTTAACTTTATACATCGACTGCTCTGTACACTTCAAGAATAATGCACGTTCCTATTTGTATTTATAGCCTGTCTTGTATTTCTTCTGTAACCCTTCAGTCAGACAAGCATGACTTGTGGCTGCAGTCGTAAAGCAACTTGATTTTTCTCTTCTAGTTTCTCTTTAAAATGTCTCTGTGGGACAAATGGTTCCCCTGCCCATTGGCTGACCTCAGTCAGGTGCCAAGACTTCTGTGGACCCTCCTGAGTGTCAAAATCCAGTCTCCATACAGTTGTTAAAATGTTCTGTCAAAGGTGATAATCAAAACTTCGAAAGTTGTGGCTTCCCTCCTTTTTGAGCTTGGGCTGCTGCCAGTAGGAACCCTCCAGCTGGGGAATAAAAGCAGGGTCACCTTCTTCTTTCCCATTGTCTTCTGCTTGGGCTTGTTGCCCGCCTCCACACCTGTGCCCCAAGTTGCACAACTCTTTTCTGGTCCTGTTGGGATTAGAGCATGAAGAGGGAGGAAAGAAAAAGGCAATAAGAAAATTGTGACTTGTCTGATACCGCCATGATTGAGATGATACTTCCACCTGGGGGGCACTTTCGAGAGTCTTTCAGAAAGCTTACCCTCATCGCCAGGCATCTGTACCCTGCTGTTCTCTTACTGGGGTCAAATGCATTTCCCATTTACCTGGCTCTTTGCTTTTCCTTGGCCCCTAGGAACCTTTGCTGAAGTCCCTTTGTCACACCAGATTTTCCTCTTAGAAAGGATCCAAAATAACCCTACATATCTTTTTTGAGTGGCCCATAGGAGCTCTATAGAAAACCCTCATGCCTTTTTTTACCTTGATACATCCTGGGGGGAGGGGTCAGGTTATCCCCAACCAACCAATTCTTACTTTGCTCTGCTGTCTCCTGACTAGTTCACCCATCCCTTACCCTTTAGAATTTCCAGGTGGGATTTGGACACACACCCCCTGTGACCCTGATAGGTTGAACTCACTGGCGGTCTTTGCAAAGCCTCCTTTTTTTGATTGAAGGATAGGGGGTGGGGCTCACAGCTAGCTCTTTAAAGAAATCCTCCCCAGTCACCTACTCCTGACCCTTTTATGTACTCATGTGTGAAAGGCTTAAGAGTTGTCTGACCTATTTTCTTTGAAAATTCTTTATCTAGTTCCTCTATTTGCAGTTTGCTATCTATCCTGCCTCAGTTGAAATATCTATTTTATTTTTTAAAAGTCATTTATTTATTTACTTTAAGTGATCTCTACACCCATCGTGGGGCTCAAACTCATGATCAAGAGTCATGTGCTCTTCTGCTGAGGCTGCTAGGCACCCCCTGAAAGTTCCATTTTAATATCTGTAATAAGATGTCACTTGTTTATTCAACTAGCATTAAGTTCTAACTAGACCAATGCTAATAGAAATATAATGCAAGCCACATACATAATTTAACATTTTCTAGCAATTAGATTAAGAACAAGAAACAAGGGGCGCCTGGGTGGCTCAGTGAGTTAAGCCTCTGTCTTTGGCTCGGGTCATGATCCCAGGGTCCTGGGATCAAGCCCCACATCAGGCTGTCTGCTCAGCAGGGAGCCTGCTATCCCCCTCCCTCTCTGTGCCTGCCTCTCCACCTACTTGTGATCCCTCTCAAATAAATAAATAAAATCTTTAAAAAGAAACAAGAAACAAGTGAAAATAATTTTAATAATAATCTTACTTAACCCTATATATCCAAAATGTTATTATAGTATGAAATCAATATTAAAAATTCTTAATGAGATATTTTATAGTCTTGTCTGGCACTTGTTGTTTGAAATCTGGAGTTTATATTGCTCCACATTCCAGTTTGGACCAGCCACAAACCGAATGCTCAATGGTTGCGAGTGTCAGGTGTATACTATGATAGACAGCATGGTGGTAGACTGTGAGCTCTACAGGCAAGACTGGTGCTCTTCTTGGTCATTACTATATACCATAGGCCAAGCACTGGATATCTGTGAAATTGAACTGAAATATAACAGAATGAAGTAATTATCCAGGGAACTGCTCATTGGCTTTGCATAACATGTATAGTCTAAATCACTCAATTCTGCATGCATTTAGTTAGCCCACATAGTTTGTAATTCATTTATTCCACAAGCATTTATACTTCATAAAAGCAGAGGTATCTTTGTCTTATTCCCATGATCTACTGTAATTTCTAGTTTTGTGATACGAGGGTTCAGGTAGTCAACAAATATTTATTCAGTGTCCATGCCAGGCCAGTTATTTTAGGTGCTGGGGATCCTGTGTTGAGTGATATCTCTGTCCTCTGGGAGCTCACAGACATTGCAAAGTCACAAGGGCTATGAAGGAAAGATAGGATGTGACTGGGGATGGGTGGGTGAGGGAGGGGGGAGGGGTGCCAGTCCTTTGAAAAGCCAGGGGAAGGGCAATCTGATTGTCTCTTCCCACAGTCTTATAAGCCGTCTCCTTTTCAGCTGTACTGGCCTTTCATTTTCTCTAACATTCGAATTCAATTCTTTTGGCTTTCTATATCTTTTGCCTGTAATGCTCTTTTCCTTGCTCTTCTCTAGCTGGTGTCTTCTCACATCTTGGCTCAAATGCCGTCTCCTCAGTGTGAACCTCTCTGACCATCCTATCTATAGGACGTGTTACCTTAGACACTTTCTGTCATATAACCACATTTTACTTATTATCTTAAACTGAAATGATCTTGTTTATTCATCTGTTTCCCACACCATAAGGAAAACTCTGAGAAATTAGGGACTTTGTCTTCACACCTGCTATACTCCAGTGGCTAGAAAGGTACTTTTTTTTTTTTTAGCATTTTTTATTTTATTTTATTTTTTTTCCTTTTTATTTAAGCTTTATTTAAACATATAACGTAACCCCACCACCCTCTCCCAACCCCTCTCCTCCCCACCCCCCTCAGTTTGTTTTATGACATTAAGAGTCTCTTTTGGTTTGTCTCCCTCCCGATCCCATCTTGTTTCATTTTTTCTTTTCCTGCCACCTTAACTCCCACCCCCGTTGCATCTCCACTTCCTCATATCAAGGAGATCATGTGATAGTTGTCTTTCTCCAGTTGACTTATTTCGCTAAGCATAATACGCTCTAGTTCCATCCATGTTGTCGCAAATGGTAAGATTTCATTTCTTTTGATGGCTGCATAGTATTCCATTGTATATATATATACCACATCTTCTTTATCCATTCATCTGTTGATGGACATCAAGTTCTTTCCATAACTTGGCTATTGTGGACATTGCTGCTATAAACATTCGGGTACACGTGCCCCTTTGGATCACTACGTTTGTATCTTTAGGGTAAATACCCAGTAGTGCAATTGCTGGGTCATAAGGTAGCTCTATTTTCAATTTTTTGAGGAACCTCCATGCTGTTTTGCTGGTTGCACCAGCTTACATTCCCACCAACAGTGTAGGAGGGTTCCCCTTTCCCCACATCCTCGCCAGCATCTGTCATTTCCTGACTTGTTCATTTTAGCCATTCTGACTGGTGTGAGGTGGTATCTCATTGTGGTTTTGATTTGTATTTCCCTGATGCCCAGTGATGTGGAGCACTTTTTCATGGGTCTGTTGGCCATCTGGATGTCTTCTTTGCAGAAATGTCTGTTCATGTCCTCTGCCCATTTCTTGATTGGATTATTTGTTCTTTGGGTGTTGAGTTTGCTACGCTCTTTATAGATTTTGGATACTAGCCCTTTATCTGATATGTCATTTGCAAATATCTTCTCCCATTCTGTCAGTTGTCTTTTGGTTTTGTTGACTGTTTCCTTTGCTGTGCAAAAGCTTTTGATCTTGATGAAGTCCCAATAGTTCATTTTTTCCCTTGCTTCCCTTGCCTTTGGCGTTGTTCCTAGGAAGAAGTTGCTGCGGTTGAGGTGGAAGAGGTTGCTGCCTGTGTTCTCCTCAAGGATTTTGATGGATTCCTTTCTCACGTTGAGGTCCTTCATCCATTTGAGTCTGTTTTCGTGTGTGGTGTAAGGAAATGGTCCAATTTCATTTTTCTGCATGCGGCTGTCCAATTTTCCCAACACCATTTGTTGAAGAGGCTGTCTTTTTTTCCATTGGATATTCTTTCCTGCTTTGTCGAAGATTAGTTGACCATAGAGTTGAGGGTCTATTTCTGGGCTCTCTATTCTGTTCCATTGATCTATGTGTCTGTTTTTGTGCCAGTACCATACTGTCTTGACAATGACAGCTTTGTAGTAGAGCTTGAAGTCTGGAATTGTGATGCCACCAACTTTGGTTTTCTTTTTCAATATTCCTTTGGCTATTCGAGGTCCTTTCTGGTTCTATATAAATTTTAGGATTATTTGTTCCATTTCTTTGAAAAAATTTTATGGGATTTTGATAGGCATTGCATTAAATGTGTAGATAGCTTTAGGTAGCGTAGACATTTTCACAATATTTATTCTTCCAATCCATGAGCATGGAACATTTTTCCACTTCTTTGTGTCTTCCTCAATTTCTAGAAAGGCACTTTTGTGTCAAATGTATGACTCATAATTAGTGATCAATAGATACTTATTGAATGAGTGAATGAAAGTCAAGGGTTAAAGTCTTTGAGAGATGTCTCAAGGCAGGATATGAGTGAGGCTACCGTTTAAATGAAGTATGGGAAGAATCACACTTTTTATCTGTGGTCTCTGAGAAGGCAAATTGGGGTTAGTACATATAGAAATTATTCCTTTGGACTGTCTCAAGTTCTGGTTCTGGCTCCTTTGAGAATCTGTAGTTATGGGCCATCCCTACTGGGTGAGCGGACATAGACTTTTGCATATAACTTAAGAGGGTTCACGGACATTCTACCTGAAGATAAAATTGGCGCCAAGTTAAAAATTTCTGTGGAAACGAGAACCGTTGCAGTAACAAGGAGAGACAAATGTTTCATGAGACAAGGCATAAAGCAACTTTCGGAAGTGAGGACGGGTGCCTGCTGGAGGATGATGCCTTTAGGGAGAGAAGGCGTCGGAAGAATTCCTGAAAACCAGGGGCATTTCCACCAAACAGTGCAGCCTGGCAGTTGCTATGGACGCTTGCCTTGTCCAATCACACTGCGGCTTGCTAGGCTGCGGGGTGCTCCGTGGTTGCCGTGGCAACGGATGGCAACAGCTCGGCCGGGACGCTGGAGGTGAGCAGGCGGCTTGGAGCTGCGTGTGGAGCTCCTCGGCTGCGGCTGCGCCTGTGAGTTGGACGCAGGGTCTTGGTGAGGAGCCGGGGAAAGAACTGTCGGGCAGTCGCGGGCATACTGGAGTCGGAAGTCCTTGCAGTGATCAAGGAGTCACAGTGCGAGGGCTTAGGGACTGGCCGGGACATCTTCTCCTCATGTTGCCACCCTTTATCTCAGGGGTTCTCCAAGCTTTCCAGACCCCGCCCCTCCTCAGCCTTCTCTGGCCCCTTCTTCTTATTCCCATTAAACTAGCAGAACCTCCGACCTTGGGGTTCACTTTGCTCCTAACTTCTATTTAGCTGTGAGGCCTGGGGGCCAATCGTTTTCCATATTTTCTCACCTATATAAGGCGCCCTGCTTCCATCCGTTCAATCCCTTCCATTTTCCTTCCCAGGAAGACTGAGGGTGAATGACTGACCCATACACCCTCAGACATACTTCCTCTCTCTGGTTACATTTGAGAGCCATAGTCCTGTGAGGTGATTTTAATCATGAGCCAGCCTTTACTCTGGAGCCTTCTGGGCTCAGAGAATGCCCCATGATGGGGACTAGCGAGTGGCCGTTGCTATGACTCTTAATCTCCACCTTTGCTGGATACCAGGTGTATTGTCCTCTGTGTGTGCTCACCTGTTCGCCTTGGACTTGTTTCTTGCTCCTTTCCTCTACTGGGTCTTCTTTTCGTTTCATAGTACTTCAAATACTGTATTTTATCAAGAGGATTCTTCCCTGCTCTTCTTTACTCCTTAAAGTAATTGAGGTCCTCCTTCATGTCCAGTACTAAGGTAGGTGTTTTGCTGGAAAGAAAAAATACTGTTACACACGAGATATGTGTGTCCTAGATGAGGTTGTATGGTGGACTCACATTTTACTGTGTTAGGTTCAGAAGTCAGCACTAAGGTCAAAATTGGATGCAGTCAAAAATATCTCGAGACAATCCCTTTAAATCACCTTGAGCAACCCAATTCTGAAATCAAACCATTGAAAAGCTTTCATTCTGAGAATATTTAAAATTCTAATTTATAGACTTTTCCTGTATGTCTCCATAAATTAGTAGAAGGATAGATTTGTTAGTTCCATTACGTCTTTATTCTAAATTTTGCTGTGGCCCTCATTTCCTACTTGTGTTCCTTTCTTGACAATGTTGAGGAGGCTGGTGCTCTTTGAAAGGCTACCTGGACATCACTCTTTGCTTCTTGGGCTGGTAAATCCTTCGTATCATTCATGTGGACCTTCTGTGGTGTCCCCAGCGTGTACTGGACTGGCAGACTGTTCCAGCAGTGATGACACCAACACTAGCATTTTCAGGGTTGTCTCACCTCGTCCTATAACCCACTTATTGGAACAGAAAAGACAATCACTCAACTATTTATTTTATTTTTATTTGTTTGTTTTTACCACCCAACTATTTTAAGGGTTATTTTTCTGTCTTTTGACTTAGCTAAGTATGAATATAGTTGAAATTCCAGCATCCTCATTGATGTAACTCTCCTGGGGTCTTATTTTAAAGATTGTATTTGCTCTGCATAGGCATAAACACTTGATATTTCCAGTGTTTAATGAGTTTGTCTTTCTAATGGGAAAATAATGGTTATCACTTTACTATAATTTGCATTTTCCAGATTACTAGTGAAATTGAGTGGTTTATGTCTGTTCACTCTTGATAACTGGTCTTCTGGGAATTGCCTTTTTCTTTATTGTTTCCCAATTTAAATTTGACTGTCCTTCTTGTATTGATTTGTAGGATTACTGTACATACCCTGGATATTGATACTTTGTATGCTATGTTGAGATATGAATTAAATTAATATTTTCTCATAGTGTGTTCTTAGCTATTTTTTTAAAGTCAGGTTGAGGATGTATAATTTAGGTACTATAAAATTCACCTCTTTTAGGTGTATAGTTCCATGTTTTTTGAAAAATATATAGCATGTAACCACAGTAATATATAGAATGATTCTATTAGCTCAAAAAGTTGTAGTCAATCCCCTTTCCCTACCTCCAGCCCCTGGAAACCAATGATCTGATTCCTGTTTCTGTGTTTTCCAGAAAATCGGGTAAATGGAATCATAAAATACATAGCACTTTTTGTCTGGCTTGTTTTATTTAACACATTGATTTTGAGATTTCTCCATGCTGTCACACGTAACAGCATCTCATGCCTTATTGCTAAGTACTATTCAGTTGAATGGATGTACACCTGTCAATGGACTTGGGGGTTGCCTCCAGTATTTGGTGATTATGAATAAATAAAACTGCTGTAAGCATTGCATACAGGTCTTTATATCAACATATGTTATTTTATTTTGGATAAATACCCAAAGTGGGATGGCTAGATTCTGTGATAAGAGTGTGTTTACTTTTATAAGAAACTGCCAAACTGTGTTCTAAGTGACTGTCCCATTTTGCACTTCTGCCAGCTTAGTGTGAGAATTTTACTTGCTCAAAAACCTTGCCAGCAGGTGACAGTTCTGTTAATCTTGATTATTCTTATAGATGTGTAGTGGTATCTCATTCTGTTCTTGATTTGCATTTCCTTTATGACAAATGGTGTTGAATAATGTGTGCTTATTTGTTACTCTCTTTTGTTTACTCTCTTCGGTGAAGTTTCTGTTCATATCATTTGCCCATGTCCTATTTGGTTGTCTTCTTGTTGAGTTGTTTTTAGTTTTGAGGGAGTCCAATTTATCACAGTTTTCTTCCATGGATTGTGCTATCTAAAACTCTTTGCCTAACCCAAGGTAACACCAATATTCTTTACTGTTTTCTTCTCAAAGTTTTATATATTTACATTTTACATTTTATTTCATTTCCATTGTTTTATTTTAATCATTTTATTATTTTGTTATTTCATTTTATTTTAATTGTATATGAGCAAACAGATTTATTTGGAGTGTGAAAATGATTGCTATAATGAACCACAAAGCAGAGAGGAAGTTATTATTTGTTATTAGTTAGTGGGTTAGTTCCACAAACTTCAAAATAGTTTTGAGAATGTTTTTCCACATTAGCAGCAAAAACATTTAGAACATGAAAACTCTTCATCAAGTTTGAAAGAAGCCCACATAGCTTGTGAGTATTGCAATCATATTTTAACTGATAAACTTTGGGGTCTGTGTAAAGTAGTGATTCTTGATCCTGGGTATGGGGATCTTTAGATTTTATGTTTATGTTCATCTCTTGGGGGACAGGGTTTTGAGCTTTTTTCTGATTCCCAGTGGGACTGAGACCTCAAAGGTCAAAGATTACTGGCTTAGAATGAGCACGTATCAGAGCGCAGGGGATAGTAATACATTCAATTATGGTCGCTATCATTGAAAGTGAAGAAACAACCATTTCCTGTAGGCAGTCTCTTCTCAAATGATTCCTTCCAAGATCTGTTCCCTCATTAATGCTTCAAAGGCACTTAGCATTTGGCTGCTCTTCATATAAAATATCTTACAAAGGGAATGAGGACTTGAAATAAGGCAAAAATGATTGTAGGATCATGGCTGGAGGGATTTCAGGTTGGGCAGAGAAAGATAAGTAAGAAATTGACAAATCACCAGATGCCTCCACCGTGATTTGATTTGAAAAACTGTGCAGTCTATTTTATTTCTTTGCGAATTTAAAATGCTTAAGTTCTGATTTTTTAAAAAGATTTTATTTATTTTACTTGACAGATAGAGATCACAAGCAGGCAGAGAGGCAGGCAGAGAGAGAGGAGGAAGCAGGCTCCCCGAGGAGCAGAGAGCCCGATGTGGGGCTCGATCCCAGGACCCTGGGATCATGACCTGAGCCAAAGGCAGAGGCTTTAACCCACTGAGCCACCCAGGTGCCCCAAGTTCTGATTTTTTTTGAGTCACAGTTACCCCTTGTGGTCAGGAAGAAAAGTGGGCTTTAAAAAAAGCATTCTTTGCTTTAAAAAAAAGTTCTTTAATTGATTGAAAAGCTTGTCAGAAAGTATATGATCTTGTCAAAGTAGTGCTCTTCATCTTACAGTGAATACTAAAGAGTTAACTTGGTTGACTTAAAAAAAAAATTAGTGTGAGATGACTTAGGAAGAAATCTCTTGTAATTTCTTGGCAGTTCGTAATCTCCTGCATTTTATTTGGCATCTTCTTGCTTTAGTAGACTATCGAAAATGTTCTGTAAGTTTGCTTTAATAGCATTATTATGATCTGACTGCGTCTGTATCTGTTTTTATTTCTCTAAACCACTATTGTAAGCTCAAGTTAAATAACTTTCCCTAATTCTATGTTCCGTACAACTATGTTGTTGATGCTTGTTTTTATTATAAACAATCCACCCAAGTTTGCCACCATGGCTTTGAAAAATCCCTAATTAAAATAGATTTCAAGGTTAAGCTATTTTTATTCATGCCTGAAAACAATTACCAATACTTGTGGCTCTTAAAATAATAACAGTGTTGTAAGCATATTTCAAAACCAGGAAGGCAGAAATTTGTGTTTATGAAAGCCAAAAAATTAGTCTTGCAATTCTTGGGAATGTCCCTGGTAATTAATTATAGGTGATGTGTATTATATGGAGCTCAAATATTTTAGTAGGGAGAAAAGGGGTCCTGATGTATTTAATTTCTGATATAATCCCTGTCATTCTCAGAAGGAATTAAAGTTTAATAAAAAGGAATAACAAAGGGATATAATCTGAGAATAGTAATTAATAATTTTGGCTTTACTAGAATGAGATACCATAATAAATGGTAGTTTGTCATTTGCTAAATCATGAAATATTGTGGAGGGAAAAGGCAACATACTTTCACAATATGGCTCATCATGTTAGAACTGTTAGTGGTAGGGGAGTTTTGTACTTGTGAAGCATTTGTGTTTTTACATCGCTGCTTGTAATTATAATTAAACAGATGGTTCCTGAAAAGATAGTGTGTTCTTAGCAATTAAAACCATGGCAAGCAGCTTTTCCTCTTCCCCAACATACAATTAAACTGAATGGAATCGCACACCCTGTGGGTGCTTCAGAGGAAAGGTTCTGTGCATATTCAAGTAGATTAGTATTCTGTTCCCCAGCCCTGTCATCTTGCCCCTGCAAACTGAGAGCTTTGCAGCTGCAGAGGACTTCCAAACATGGGTTTTAGGAAGTAGTTACCTCTTCTCTGCTTTCTCCCCAAATCCTACCATTGCCATAGGAAGACTGACATATTATGTTTTTATTTTTAATTAAAAAATTTTTTTAAAAGATTTATTTATTTGAGCAAGAGAGAGAGAGAGAGAGGGAGGGAGAAAGAATGAGAGGGAGGGACAGAGGGAGAGAGAATCTCAAGCAGAATCCATGCTGAATGTGGAGCCAGATGTGGGACTCGATCCCAGGACCCTGAGATAGTGATCTGAGCCGAAACCACAAGTCAGACACTCAACTGACTGCCGCCCAGACACCCCTGATAGATTCTGTTTTTAAATGGGATCTTTGGAACGGTCTCTAACAACCATTGGATGTGTTGTTTCTTACATGGTTTTCTAAATTTTGGTCACTCAGCTCATGAAATTCCTTAAGGGCACAGGAAGATTAGACTTTTTTTTTTCTTCTTAAGACCATGAATGTTGACATGTTTGCTTGTGAAAAAAGTCCTTTCATTTCAGAATTTTTATCTGAAGAATGTGGAATTTACTTTGGATTCTAGGAAAACCAAATTCTGTTTCATTTACAATTCCTATTACAACAAAGAAACTTAAGGAGATTTTTTTTTCAACAAGGATTCAGCACCCTATGAAATATTTCACCATTTGAAATACAGCTTTGTGGCCAGTGGTCCCTCCCTTGAACTAGCTCCCAGCTGTGTTAATGGGTCTCCCCCAGAGCAGTGTAGTTTGAGCCTGTGGTGCTCTGTTCACAGATGAAACCTTGGAAGAAGTGTTTTGTTTGCACGAGCACAAATAGGCCCAAATATACTTTCAATGATTTTAGGTACAGGCTTTTGTGCCCACAAGTAAGCAGTTATTTGCTGGGGTAATTAACCATCTGCACCTTATTATGGGAGTGCAGCTGGCTAATTATGCCCAGTGCCATAGGGCAGGTTCAACTTCTCATCTGCATAAGAAGCGGATTTGCAACAAAGGACACTGACCTTTACAAATGAGTCCCTAAATTTAACCAGTTCAGTTGGAGGTCACCACTCATGGATCTTTGTTTTGTTTTGTTTTGTTCAGAAGTGAAATTTATATATGGGTAATGATATTTCTATTTGTAAAGCAATTAATAGAGAACCATAGGACAGCCATATTATTATGAGCCAGGGACAATGAGATCCTTGCTGAGTTCAGATTGTTTTGGTTCTTCGTTTTGAAAAAGTGGAACATCAGTATGGATGTACATGTATTCGTGAACTTGTATGGAGACTTCAAATGAGGCAAATTGGCATATTAACCATTTCGGAATCATTTTCAGCAATGGTCACACATTATTCTTGTATCCATCCAATAGTTGTACATTACTGGATGGTTTGTTTGAGGAAACAGCAGAATCTTACATTTCAGGGCAGTTCAAATTCACAGACGGTACTAAGTGTGAAGGAGATCTGCTCGGATGAACTTCCCATATTTGTCTGTCTAAAATTGTCCTTAATTCGCCACTTCTCTTGAAAGATATTTTTGCTGGTTATAGAATCAAAAAATGGCAGTTTTTTTCTTCCAGCACATTTGAATTCGTCATTCTACCATCTTTTGGCTTCCACTGTATTGATAAATGAGCTCTCAATGTAACCACAGCTCCATTGAAAATAATCTTTTTTATTGGTTCTTTTAATAATTTTTCTCTTTATTTTTGGTTTTCTTTACCCTCTCAAAGACAAGTCCGGGTATGGAATTATTTTTTTCTCTCCCATCTATGCAGCTTAAAATTTGATGGGCTTTTTGAACCTATATATTGGTCTTTTCCAACATTGCAACAGATTTCCCAGCTATTAGTTTTCAATTACGTCCTCTAACTCCTCTCCTGTCACTCGAGGTTTCCATGACATCAGTTCTCTGTCCTTCATGTTTCTGACTTACCTTGTATGTTTTCTCTTCCTCTGTCATTCCTTGTACTGACCTGCCTCATTCTTCTGATCCATTTTCTAGTTCAGTCATCTTCTCAGCTGTTTAAAATATGTTTTTTACTTTTCTGAGAAATTTCTAAATTTAGTCACTGTATTTTTCATTGCTAGATGTTGTATTTGAATCTTTTTCAAATCTGTACAGCTTCCACAACAGCATTTTGTTTTTTAAAAATTTTCAGACCTGAAGAAAACTTGAAGTAATTGTACCAAATATCCTTCACTTGGATCCATCAGTTGTCATTACCATTCTCACATTTGCTTTTGCTCGCTCTCTCTTTCTCTTTTGAAACATTTGAAAGCAATATATGACTTGTAGAGGGAGATGTCATGACACTGCTCCTTTGTATAAGTTAGCAGGTATTTGCTAAGGTTAAGAATATTCTTTTACATAACCACAGTGCTGTTATCACATAAAATTGATACAGTATTGTCTGATACACACTCTATGTTCATGTTCCCCCACGTTTTTAAAGATTTTAATTATTTATTAGAGCACATGTGAGAGCACAAGTAGGGGGTCAGGTAGAGGGAGAGGGAGAAGCAGGCTCACTGCCGAGCAGGGAACTTTATGTGGGACTTGATCCTAGGACCTTGGGATCATGATCTGAGCCAAAGGCAGATCCTTAACCAACTGAGCTACCCAGGTGCCCCTCCCCAGTTTTTGAATAAAATAAAATAGTTGTTTAAAAAAATGAAATCCAGGATCCAGTCAAAGATTATATGCTACATTGAGCTATGAAGCTTTCTAGTTCCCTTTAATGTAGAACAGTTTCCTTGACATTTGGTGGTGGTGGTGGTGGGGTGTTTGTTGGGTTTGGGCATTTTTGGAGTCCAGTTCTTTTACAGAATTGCTGTAATTAAAAAAAAATGGATTCGTGTGCCCTAAAGATATCTTCAGGTTTATCTGTTAGTTCTTCAAACAGTAAAAACACGGTTGTTTTATAGTCTGTATCTATTAAGTCCCCTGTATGAAACCTTTGATGGTCTTTCTGACATTTTTAGTGTCTGCCAATTTTGTTTATGGTATCTAGTTTTCTTGTGTGTTTGCTTATTTCTTTTCCTCATTGTCCTTAAAATGTTGTTTGTAGGGATTTGTACTTTTTGAGGTATGGTATTGATGATACCTTCCGTAATAGAATTACATTTGCTTCTGCCAGACACCTCAAGATCTGTTAATGTGGGACTACCCTAGACCTGGCTTATGGCTTGAAGTTCTCTGGCCAGTTTAGTGGATGGACTTGGGTTGCAGTTTGAGTCAGTAGTGTCCCCAACTTGTGGAATATTTTTAATCCTTTCCTTTTCTTTTTCTTCTCTTTCTCTGCTTAGCACCATCACAAATTCTGCTATGGCTTTCTGGGGATAATGTTGGAGTAGCCAGTCTTAATTTTGGTCCCAGCTTAGGGTGAAGAGATTTCTCATTAAACTTCCCATCCTTAGCAGGCTCTAATTGTTGACTTCTGTCTCATTGCCCAGCACGGCCACCAAATAAAACCCCGATTTTTTAAGAGTAACAAATGTCCTGGGGCAGAAACAGCTATGGAAGTTTAGTGCTTCACTATCTTCTCGGGTGTTGATCACATTTAGATTTTGGTCTGGTAATTGCTCATTATATTGAAAGGCTTTTAAAAAAATTATTTTATTGATAGGCTTTTAATACTTTTAGGGAGATTAACATTTATCTCCCCTAAAGTTTTTAGTAGTATTCACATGAATGGTTGATTCAACCAACTGTTATCTGCCATTTCTGGAAATGGAAGTCCTCTTTAATATTAGGAGAAAAATTTATTTTTGTTCTTATTAGAAATGTAAGTTGGATATAGGTATTTTTCATAGTATCGTAATGGAAATCGATCTGGCCAAGCTCTGTGACACCAACACACTAAGAATTTCCCAGCCAGTATTTACCAATGTGATAATGAAAGAAAAAGGACCCTGTTATACGCCAGACAGCTCAGGTACAGTTTTACAGTATGCAGCCAATCTCTGTCATTGGTCGTCATTATTGAATTCTGTTATGACAGCCATCCAGTATGAATTAAAAGAAATACATTTGAAATTTTAATAAAAGGTAGACATGTAGCCTTTAACAAGTAGCTGCTGGTGAGGATGTATGAGCTAGTGATTAGCGTTGAAAGCACTCAGTTTGATCAGGGTCAAGCTAACTTGTTGTTCATTTGCTCCTGGGAATTACCACATCCCTAATGGCTGGCAGAGACTGATGAAAGCCCCAGTTCCTTTCTTCATTGGTGTTAGTTGGAGCCCTGGAAGGGTCAGTGAGTAAATCCAGGTTTGCTCTTATCTGTATGGCTGACTTTCTTAAAGGGATTCTAAATATTTTCTGTGAAAGGAAATTTGATCTCCAGGCATTATTTTTGTCAGAGGGATTTGGTTAACAAATAAGAACACTTTCATATAATGTTTGCAAAGAACCCTAAGTTGTTAGTACTTAGAGGAAATGCATATAAAATGTACCAGCTTTCTGTAAAGAATTTTCTCTGTAAACCTCTATAGGGTTATATACTTCTTTAAAGTATGAAAATGAAGTATTTTGGACCCAGATGACCCAGAATTTTTGGATCAATGTGAGCTTCCGCAGAGACCTTGCTATGTGCTAGTTTTATTCACGTGTGGACTTGGGAAGAGCAGAATTATTTGTGTATGGAATTACCTGTCCTGGTTACCTAATCCAAATATCTAATGACTTTTCATGATTTCCAGATTTTTAGGCATCCTGGATGGTACATCCTGGTTGATACCCTGATGGTTCAAATGAATTAGTCTGTGCATTATGTGCAAGTGTAAAATGTATAAGCTTATTCTCTTCTATTCTAATAGAAGTAAGGTATTTTCAACTGGCTTTGGAAATAGCAACTCACACCATCACATATTACTTATCTGCAAGTCTTCCTAATAAACCCCAGGAGTAAATTTTAAGTAAATGTATGATTTCTGGGATGCCTGGGTGGCCTTGGTTAAGCATCTGCACTCAGCTAAGGTCATGATCCCAGGGTCCTTGGATTGAGTCCTGCATTGGTCTCCTTGCTCACTGGGGAGCCCGCTTCTCCCTCTGCCTGCCTCTCTGCCTGCTTGTGCTCTTTCTTGTCAAATAAATAAATAAAATCTTCATAAAAAATTTACAATTTTTAAAAATAAAAGTTATCCATTTGAGAGTGATAGGTTTCAAGTAATAGAAACTTAGTTCAAACTTCAATACAACTTAATTAGCATAAGGAATTTATTACCCCATTTACTTAGGACATTAGGATGGCTGATAAGTTCAAAAGATGAACCACTTGTATCAGGGCCTCAAGGTTTAGAACTGCCTTCTTTTCCTTTATTATTTTTTTTAAAGATTTTATTCATTTGTCAGAAAACATGAGCACAAGAAGGGGAAGCAGCAGGCAGAGGGAGAGGGAGAAGCAAGCTCCCCACTGAGCAAGGAACCCAGTGTGGGGCTCCATTCCAGGACTCTGGGATCATGACCTGAGCTAAAGGCAGACACTTAACCAACTGAGCCCACCCAAGTGTTCCTAGAGATGCTTTTAATAGCAGTGTAATTCACTCATCTTCATCATTCTTACCTTCTATCATCTGTCCATCCTTTTCACATTTATGCTTTGATCTCCTTGGCTTGTCTTTTTTTTTTTTGCAAAAAATGCTTTTTCCATGTGGTGGGGAAGATGGCTGCCAATAGCTTTAAATTCATTTTCACCCCAGCAAAACCGAGGAAGAAAATTCTCTTTCTCAATGGCCAGCTATCATTAATGGGAAGGATTCTGACTGACATTATTAGAGTCCCCTGCTCATGCCCAAGACCAGAAAGTCATAGGAGAATTGGATACGATGATTGTCCAGGTTTTGCTACCTTTTCTGGACAGGAGAGTAGCTTCTTAGAGGAAAAAGGAGAACTAGGAGGTAGGGGAGAATTATACTAGACAACCAAAAGAAATCCTTTATAAATAAAAGTAGATTGTTAAAAGGAGTTAAAAGCTGTTGGAGAGTATTCCTAATTGAGTATGCATTTCTTGAATCCAAGTAAGATAAATAGATTTGAGAAAATGATCTACTAAACCCATTGTGGGCATATGAGAAGATATTTTCTCATGTTGGAAAATTCCCCACCTAGAATAATTGATACAGCACACTGGAGGAAGGGACAGTTGAATTAGGGATTGTTGTATTAGAAAAAGAAATTAA
Organism: Taxidea taxus jeffersonii; assembly: GCA_003697995.1. NCBI lineage: Eukaryota > Metazoa > Chordata > Mammalia > Carnivora > Mustelidae > Taxidea > Taxidea taxus. Next base: position 31,629 of record ML099003.1, read on the forward strand.
TATACCCAATATTTTCCTTTGCTTATGTTTCTTCAACAAAAGAGTCACAAAGAAACGGTAGGCTGCAGATTTTAAAAAAGTTATTTTTAAATTTTGCTAAGCAAGCAGGAGGGAGCCATTACATCTGTTGTTGATATTAGAATATGAGTAAGCCCTCATTGATTTGATGGTTAAATCCAAAATAAGGAATTTTAGTTATCAATGAATGGTAATTTCAGCATCTCTTCTTCATTGCAACAATTCACAAACAAGTATGTATGTATTTGTTTCATACAATGAAAATAGTAAGAATTGTCTGGTATTCATAAGAAGCTTATAAAAGAGTTCACCTTGAGTGATGTGTGTGGTGTAAATTGAAGCAAATTCTCTAAATGAACATTCATCATGTGAAACAGCTGTAGAAGTCAGAGGCATTCTGTTTGTATTTCTCCAAGCCAACTGGTCTTTAGAATCTGGTGGTAACAGATTCAATGGTATATAAATAGATGTTTTTATATATATATATTTTAAAGATTTTATTTATTTGTTTTTTTGACAGAGATCACAGGTAGGCAGAGAGGCAGGCAGAGAGAGAGGGGGAAGCAGGCTCCCTGCTGAGTAGAGAACCTGATGTGGGGCTTGATCCCAGGACCCTGAGATCATGACCTGAACCAAAGGCAGAGGCTTAACCCACTGAGCCACCCAGGAGCCCGGAAGTTACTATATTTTAATAGAGCAAACATGTCTTTAAAACATCTTGTCTGTTATGTTTACATTAGCATATTTGACAAAATGAACAAGACCATAAAAAACTGCCTTTGCACGTTTTTTTTTTTTTT
>ML099003.1:37446-66879 GCA_003697995.1 Taxidea taxus jeffersonii
AAAAAAAAAAAAACAACCTCTATTTTTACATTGGAAAAGTCTTTAGGCATGGATTAGGTTTTCTCCCCTTATACAGTTTACCCTTGGCAAATAAGGATTTCTGTTGTGAGAAGGGTAGAGTGAGTAGTACTGGTCTGTCCTCCTGTAGAGGACAACTGGAAAACCTCGGCTGGTTATCAACAGGAGCTTGCTTCAGGGCACTGGAAAGATAACAAGATGGTGAAGAATTATCAGGCCAGCTCTAAGGGGAACAGGGACCCAGAGAAGTGAGCACCAAACTTAGAACCCCTGAGAGCACATGCACATTCCAAGGGAGATGCCAAGAGACGAAGAGGCAGGGCAGTGTTTGGGCTAAAGCAGCTGGGATTGGTGACCGGGGCCTGCCAAGGATAGAGGGGGCCTGGTGAATTCCTCTTTGGATTTAGACCTCAAAGGGCTGCTTAAGAGGAATAGGGATGAGCTGGAATTTGGCACATGAAGCCATTTGAATAAAAAACAAAAACAAACCATAGAGTGGGCAAAGACACCTGCAAAGACCTATAACTGAAAAAAAAGTGCATCCAGAATATTTGAAGGACCTCTACAAATCAATAAGAAAAAGACAACCCAACAGGAAAAGTCAAGAGACTTGAACACTTCACAAGACCTTTCATAAAAGGGGACATCCAAATGGTCAATCAACATATGCAAAAATACTCAATCTCATTAGTAATCAGGGAAATGCAAATTAATACCACAGTGAGCTATGATGATACCCCCACCAGATAGCTAAAATTTAGGTTGCTAATAGCAAGTGTTAGCAAGTTTGGGTGGCCCTCAGATCTGTCATGCACTGCTAGTGAGAGTATAAGATAGGTACAATGTCTTTGGAAAACTGTTTAGCATTATCTCCCATAGTTAAGATATGCTTACCTATGACCCAGCAATTCCATTCCTAGATATAACACTCTTGTGCACAGACATTTGTAAGACCGGTCCTGTCTTATTCACGGTAGCCTCAAACTGGAAACGACCCAGATATTAACCAAGAGTAGAATAGATTATTGAATAATAGTATATTTCAAACAGTGAACTATTAAACTTAAATGAAGAGAAACAGATTATAGGTATATGCAATAAAATAGATACATAAAGTAGAACCAAAGAATCCAGACGAAAAGATTGCATACTGTGTGATTCTATTGCTTTAAATATTAAAAACTGGGGAAAACTATAATGTTTAGGGATGCATACTTAGGTAATAAAGTCAAGGAAGTGATTTCTAGGAAAGTGAAGATGCTGATTGCCTTTAGTGGGAAGAGATGGCTTAGTGACTAAGAAGGGATATGTGGGTCCTTGGGGGGGAGAGTGGGGGTGGTGTGCTGACAGCGTTTTCTTTCTTTACCGGGATTAATCATTTCATAGATGTTCACTTTGTAAGAAATTCATTAAGCTGTACATTTGGGAGATATCTTTATGTATGTCTATAAAGTTTCACAGTAAAATATTTGAAAAGGCAATATCACTTTATCTTTTATCTACCTCATTGTAACTAAAAGCAGAATTTATCAAGTGGTCAGTAGGCAACAATGCTTTTCACTTAGAGATGTGACCAAGCCTGAATGCGGGTGGATATGTAAAGCCAAAGTCAAATTCCAGTTTGATTTCTGGGTGCTTGTTACTGTATTCTGGAGGTCATATCACTAAGTTTCATCTTCACTCCTCAGAGCCAATATGATTTTATTTCTAATTAATACAGTACTTCACAGATAGTAGATACTCTGTTAAGTTGAAAGATAATTGAATTCCCATGTGAGAAAAGGAATCTATTTTGGAACTGTAATGTTTGTAGATTCTTGGCTTAAATCATGAAAATGATGTGAATTGGAGCTCACAAATAATAAATAAGAAATTTCTGCAGCTGTGGCTCTCTCTGTCCCTATTGTTACTGTTAAAAAGAAGACACAACAGAAACCAAATAACAAACATAGACTTAATATCTAATCTGACTGCAGTTTCAGACACTCCTAGGAATGTTACTTTGAACCAGTCAATCTGGAATTACCTGGGCAGCACTAGTGAGCTAATCTACCTGATAGATCTCATCCATCCCCTACAGGAAGGTTAGGTTGCCTGAAAAAAATCCATCATTTTAACCTTTTTTTCCTACCCCCTTCTGCCTACTAAACCTGTCTGTTTTGTAGGGCTTTTTGAAGCTCCTTTCTTTTTGCTCAAAGAGATGCTGCCCGATTCATGAATAATTGAAAAAAGTCAATTTGATCTTCAGATTTACTCTGCTGAATTTTGTTTTTGTTGTTGTTGTTGTTTTAGAGAGAGCGCGTGCGAGAGCGCGTACATAAGAGAGTGAGCAGGAGAAGGGTGGAGGGAGAGGGAGAGAGAATCCCAAGCAGGCTCCACGCTCAGTGCGCATCCCAACTCCGGGCTCTATTTCACAACACTGAGATCACAACCTGAGCTGAAACCAAGACTGAGCCACCCTGGCACCCCTGAGTTTTGTTTTTTTAACATTGCCTTCTTCCTGTATGGTCCATAGTTGGCTGTTTGACTTTTCCCCTGCCTGTGTCTGGCCTGTTTCTACAGTTTGAACAAGTTTCTAGCACTTGACATTTTTCTTTGAGAAGCTGTTCTTTTTGTAATTTGATGCCCAAGAAAATTAGTTTTCACCATGCATCTTGTGATATTTTGATTTATGATACAAAATATGTATTTGGTCTTCACGATTTCTGGTACAGAGGTCCTAAAACCCTTGGAATTTCCTAAGTGAGGAAAGAAAAAAAAAGGGGGGTCTTTTGTTATGGTAATGAGCTAACTTTTGGACTCTGTATAAGGGTGAGGAGCCTGGATGCCAGGAGAACCAACCATCTGATTAGAGGGTTACAAATTTCAGTCCCTGCCAGCCGACCTCTGCGGAGGGGAGGCTGAAGTGGGGAGGCTGGAGGGGAGGTTGAATGGCCAGTGGTTTAATCAATCATGCCTCTGTAGTAAATCCTCTTTAAAAGTCCAAAGGACAAGGTTTGGAGAGCTTCCAGATCAGTGAACATGTAGAGATTTGGGGAGAGTGGTGCCCTTGGAGAGGGCATGGAAGTTCTGCACTCCTTCCCACTATCTCGTCTTTTGCATCTCTTCTATCTGGCTGTTCCTGAATTATATCCTTTTTTTTTTTTTAAAGATTTTATTTATTTATTTGTCAGAGAGAGAGGGAGAGAGAGCCAGCAAGCACAGGCAGACAGAGTGGCAGGCAGAGGCAGAGGGAGAAGCAGGCTCCCTGCTGAGCAAGGAGCCCGATATGGGACTCGATCCCAGGATGCTGGGATCATGACCTGAGCAGAAGGCAGCTGCTTAACCAACTGAGCCACCCAGGCGTCCCCTGAATTATATCCTTTTATAATAAATCAGTGATCTAGTAAGTAAAATATTTCTCTGAGTTCTGAGAGTCACTCTAGTGAATTAATCTAACCTGAGAAGGAGATCTTGGGAGCCTCTGATTTATCTCCAGTTGGTAAAAAGTAACACTCTAGAGCCCCCTGACCCTGAGCAGGATGCTTGGCTAGTGGGCAGCAGTGGGTGAGGGGCAGCCCAGCTGGAGCCAACGCTGCTTGGCTGGCTGCCTGCTTGGGTACGTGGCCCCACCAGCATCCTGTGGATTGCAAGCAGGTTGAGCTGTGGACCTCTCCATGGGAAGCTTGAACCAGGCTAGAACAGCTGTCTGCCGAAGATACAAGAATATGCAAAGTCCCTCTTCTCTTTTCTTCTCATCCCAACTTCCCTTGAGTCTTGGTTGGTTTGCTAGCCGGGGATGTGGATCTAGGGTGCGGTTGCCAGGTCATCGGCCTGTTCCCACACCTCCACCCATCTTGGGGGTGTGAGACCAGCGAGGAGGCCAGGTGATGAGTGGCAGCAAGGGGTCATAGAGCCTGGGTATGGGTGAGGGTCTGCCTGCCTGTCTGTCTCTGTCTGGGTGTCTGAGTTCCAAAAATGTGTGTTGTTTGTTCCTCCTCATCCTCTTCTGAGACTGTTGTTTTTTAAAGCTTGATTGTGGGAGAAAAAAAAAATAACACTCTAGGCTTGTGACTAGCATCTGTTGGTAATGGGAGACATGGTCTTGTAGGACTGAACTTCTGACCTGTGGAATCTAATGTTGTCTCTGGATAGATGGTGTTAGAACTGAGTTGAATGGTAGGACAGCCAGCTGGTATCCTGAGTGTTGCTTGTTGGTGCAGGGAATAGTGCCCCCCTTTTGCTCTCCCCTCATTGAATTGGTGACCAGAACAAAGCACATCTTTATTTTCTTTTTCTTAAACATGGGTCAAACAAGAGGATTCTTTTCTGAAATTTGTCTCTTTTATCTATATCAGATATCAGAGGTCACACATTCTGCAGAGACATTATTTTCAGGAAGTATTTCAAGGAGAAGAGAGCAGAGGCCAGTGTGAAACATATGAAATCCAAAGTAATCCAATTTAAAAGAGATCAAACAGAAAACCAAGGAGCATAACAGCTTTAGAAACAATAGAAAAACAGAAGATGAAGTAAGATTTAAAAATTAAAATTAATCCTTTTATTCTGAGTTTCTCGAGAACCCCTCACTAACAACAAAGTCATGTTGTATTTGAGCATTTTCCCTAATTTTTTCTTTGATCTTTTCCTGCTAAAATGGTGTTTGGGGTAAAGAAACATTTATTAATGTTCCAGAGTATAATTGCCCAGCATTCACTGTAGCAGTACCAGAAACTGAAGACACGAACAGATTCATTGCTTTTTATTTTTTAACCAAACTTTCTGTGAATACTAACATTAAGAACAATTAATATGCCAGATACTCTGCAAAGTGAAGTACTTTACACACATTATCTCATCTAATCCTCACGTTGAACACATTGAGTAGAGGTGGTAGCTGGCTTCCAAGATGGCTCCCAGCGATCCTCCCTTCCTGGTATTCACATCCTTGTGTGGCTTCTTCCACACTGAATAGGACTGATCGGTGGGGCTGGTAGATGTTGCATGAATGTTGGTGGTGATTTTGGGGTCATAGAGGACATTGTAGCCTCTCTCATGGTCTGTTGACTGCTTGCTGTGAAAGTCGTCATTCATCGTGCTACAAGGACACTCAGGCAGCCCTGTTGAGAGACCCATGAGGAGAGAACTGAGGTCTCCCACCCAGAGCCATGTGAGCCAGCCATCTTGGAAGTGGATTTTTCCAGCCTTAGTCAAGCTTGCTGCCATCTTTGACTACAACCTAAGAGACCCTAAGCCAGAATCACCTAGACCAGTGTCTTTCAAATTCTTAAATCACAGAAACTGTGAAAAGTAAGAAACTACTAAGTTTTGGAGCAATTTGTTACCTGGTAATAGGTAACTACTGTTATCTCCATTATACAGATGAGAGAACTAAGGCTTGGGAATATTGGGGGAAAAAGTTCTTTTTTTTTTTTCCAAAACTATGCCGAAGCATTTTTAGTCAGTCAACCTATATATTTAGTAAAATGTGTTAGAGGCATGTGGGCTAGTGCACTGCACAGTAAGTATGAAATGTAGTGTTTCTGATGAAAGTTCTTTGAGACTTGTTTTTGTCTTACATGTTGCTTGCTGTGTAGAAAAGATTTTAACTTGTTCTGAGATTTAACCTGGGAACACATATGCCAGTTTTTTATTTGGCTTTGCAACAAAGGAGAGACTTGAGAATGGAAGAAGAAGGTAGGAATAAAGCGAGGAAATAAGTCTTTGAGACCTTTAGGATGAAGGGAAAGCAAGAAGAAATGGATAGAGATGAGGGATGGGGTGGAGTTCAGGTGATCATGATATAGTTATTTATGTGACATGTACATGTCCCGGCAGTGTCGGGGGTGTTCGCTTATTTAATGATAGATGTGATGAAATTCTGCCTTACCAGACAGCAACCCATTCTGCATTTGATCGCTTTTAGACTCAGCTCCCTTACGAGTTCCTAGAGGTGAACAAAACGAGTTTGTGCAGAAAATGAATTTTGTGTTTAAGAATATCTTAAAATTTTTGTTAAAGAATCCAGTGCTGCAAATCAGTAAGGCAGATCCTTAATGCAAACCCCATCCTGCCCAGTCTCCCTCCTAAGAGTTGGCCGAGAATTCATTTTCTTGTCTTTTCTCTGAAAGAAGATATTGTGACTTAACCTAGACTCTGTTCCATAGAAACACAGAAGGAACCCAAGATTGACATTTAAATTAACACAAAACAAAAGAGAGAAAGAGTTCTTCTGAGAACTATTTCAGTCTTGTGAAAATTCACCTTTAATGAATGCAATTTAATATTAAAATAAATTCAAATATTAACTGAGCCTTTTTTTTTTTCTTTGCATTCACACATAATCCCTACAGTTAAGCTTACATTCTGGAGGTAGAGACAGGCTTATAAGCAAATAATTGCAATAGAATGTATTACCTTCAATAATAGAGGCATATGCAAAGGACAGAATGATTGACACTCTTTGTATTAGGGAAAGCCTTACTTCTGGGGACCCTTGAGATGGTTTTTTTGGGATGAATAAAAGTTTGCTGGGCAGATGGGGATAGGGAAGTGAGAAGAAAGGATGAGCTTATATAAAATGGATAGAGGTATGAAATAGCCAGGTACATTTGGGGACTGTGGAAAGTCATTTGTAGGGATTAATTAATGAATTTAACACATATATTAAATAAGCATATGTATCTCATACTATAGCGGGCAGTGAGAATACAGTGATGGAAAAGACAAAGTTTCTGTCCTCAAAGAACTTACAGTCTATGGGCAGCGGGAGATGAATAAATAACCACGACAGGGGTGAGCATGAGATCATAAAGAAGGGGCTGCCTTGGAGAGTCAGAGAAGGCTTTCTGAAAGAGGTGGCATCTGAGCTCAGAAAGACAAATGGGAGTTAGTGGTGGGGGTGGGAGTTTGGAAGGAAAGGGAGGGTTCTGGGTGATATGTACGAGTCTGGAGGTGCGTGAACATTTGAGATTGTGAACTGCAAATTGAACATAATGTACAAGAAGAGTGAGTTCCTGGTACATATGTCATGCTAAGGAGCTTACAGAATATTCTGGACTAAAGGACTTTAGGTAGGGAAATGTCATGACCCTGTTTTCCCTTTAGAAAGGTCACTGTGGCTTTAGTGCAGAGAGTGGCTGGGGAATAGGGGTATAGTGAGGATGTGAAGCTGGAGTCCTGGGAGGTCAGTTAAGAGACTATTCTGGTCAAGACATGAGGGTTACATTAACAAAGCAGGATCAGGGGGTTGAAAAGGAGGAGATGGCTTTGTGAGCTATCCAGGGGGTCGAGGCAGAGTAATGTCATGATTAAGCATGTGGACTCGAGCTGGAGTGACTGGCTCTCCTCTCAGCTCTTGCCTTTACTAGTATGGGAGCTGGGGCAGCTTCCTTACCTTCTCTGTGCTTCTGGGTTGTTGTTTTTTTTTTTAAGATTTTATTTATTTATTTGACAGACGGAGAGATCACAAGTAGGCAGAGAGAGAGAGGGGGAAGCAGGCTCCCTGCCAAGCAGAGAGCCCAATGCGGGGCTCGATCCCAGGACCCTGAGACCATGACCTGAGCCGAGGGCAGAGGCTTTAATCCACTGAGCCACCCAGGCGCCCCAGCTTCTGGGTTTTTTAATCTGTGATTTGGGGAGAATAATAGTACTTACATCTAGTACATAATGCTTGGAACACTGTCTGGTTCGTAGTAAGTGTTCAGTAAACATTTAGTTATTTTATGACCGATTGGAGGAGAGGCCAGTCTTAGATGACACCTGAATTTGGGGTGTGGTCAGTTGTGTGAATGGTGATTCCATTCACAGAGGAATGAATGCAGGAGAGAGCAGCTCGGGGGGGCATGCTGGGCTTGAGGTGGCTGTGGACACCCAGGTGGAGACAGCTTGTATGCAGTGGGGTCAATGGAATGGAGCCCAGAAAGGATCTGGGGAGGCATAAGTCCTTTAGAATTGCAGGAGGGCATGGAATAGAGGGGAGTCCTGGAATAGGCTGCTAAAGAGAGAGCTGACAAGGACAACAGGTTGGTAGGTGTACAGGGGCCAGCGGAAGCCAGCGACTCTGAATTTGTTGTGACATGGTCTGCGCTCTTGTGTGGTTTTCTCCAGCCGTCTTCGCCACCTGGGGGTGGGAGAGAAGCGCAGCCGGACTGACCAAGGGTTGGGATTTTACTGGCTAAAACAGCAAGACCTGCAATCAGGATGTTGACAGTACTGCTCAGAGACTGGGCCAAGGGTAACTGAGAGATGTAGGCTGCAGAGCCAAGAGTGAAGGCGTGAGAAGGGGTGAGGGAGCAGAAGGAGTTGGGGTGTGATCTGGGACCACTGGCTTGGGAAAATGATTGTGGAAACCATATCCGTGTGCACGCAGGCTGTACAGGGGAATGGAGGGTGGAAAGAGAGATAATGGCTACTTAACTAAAATAGAATTCTAGGAGTTTCTGAAGTTAATTTTAACAAATAAAAATTTGTTCTTGGTAGAAACGAAAGACTTGGCGATATGGCTAGCTGGTATAGTAAATGTCCTAATAAAAGTATTGTTATCCAGACCTCTTCAGTTAAAAAGTTATTTGGTTTAAAAAACAAAAAGTTCGCAGCCATCAAAAGAAATGAAATCTTACCATTTGCAACAACATGGATGGAACTAGAGCGTATTATGCTTAGCGAAATAAGTCAACTGGAGAAAGACAACTATCACATGATCTCCCTGATATGAGGAAGTGGAGATGCAACAGGGGTGGGGGTTAAGGTGGTAGGAAAAGAAAAAATGAAACAAGATGGGATCGGGAGGGAGACAAACCAAAAGAGACTCTTAATGTCATAAAACAAACGGGGGGGGGTGGGGGGGAGAGGGGTTGGGAGAGGGTGGTGAGGTTACGTTATATGTTTAAATAAAAAAAACTTAAATAAAAGAAAAAAAAAGTTCTTTGGTTCATGGCTCCTTTTACCATATTTTTGACCTGAGGGTGGTCTTTAAAAGCAGGGTGTTAAGGTAACTGATGGAATACATGAGTCAAGGCATTCCAGGGACATTAACACATTTGGCCTATTTGCATGGATTCAGTTTTGTGTTAGATATTGGAACAGTGGGCTAGGTGATTGTCATTTTTAATAACACTCCTGAATATTGACTCTAATTTACTGGTCTATGGTTCATTAGAAATTCACAGGCATCCATTAAATGTGAGGCACTATGCATTATAGTCTCTACCTCAAGGAGTCTATGGGCTGTTAAGATCAGAATACGCACACACGTAACTGTAAAGTAGAAAGTTTTAGATGTCATAAAAGAGAAAAAGTAAGATGCTGGAAGGTCAGAGATGTCAAACAGTCACTTCCAGCTGGTAAGATCAGAAAGAAATTGCTTCGATAAGGAACTGACATTTGAATCAGGAAGGGATCTCTGCAGAGGTAAAGAAAGGACATTCCAGTTGGAAGGAGCAGTGTGAGCAGATTTTTAGGGAAAAATACCGTAACCCTTATAGCTAGGAAGCAGCAAAACCACGATCCAAATATGGCAGGCTGGAATTGTAGTAAGGTAGTTAGTGACCAAAACAGGAAGAAAACAAAACAGGAAAATGGTCGAGATTTTTAAAGTACTTAAGAAATCATTTATAGAAAGAAATCAGTTTTTTAAAAAGATTTTATTTATTTATTTGACAGACAGGGATCACAAGTAGGCAGAGAAGCAGGCAGAGAGAGAGGGGGAAGCAGGCTCCCCGCCGAGCAGGGAGCCCGACGCGGGGACCCAGGACCCTGAGATCATGACCCGAGCCGAAGGCAGAGGCTTAACCACTGAGCCACTCAGGTGCCCCAAGAAATCAGTTTTAATAAAAAATACCCCAGTCATCAGATTTTTAAGTCACAGCCATAGCTATGAATACATCTTTTTTTTTTAAACATCTTAATTCTATTTTATTTTTTTCAGTGTTCCAAGATTCATTGTTTATGCACCATACCAGTGCTCCATGCAATACATGCTCTCCTTAATACCCACCACCAGGCTCAGCTAACCCCCCACCCCATCCTCTCCAAAACCCTCAGTTTGTTTCTCAGAGTCCACAGTCTCTCCTGGTTCATCTCCCTCTCCAATTTCCCCCAACTCACTTTTCCTTTCCTTCTCCTAATGTCCTCCATGTTATTCCTTATGCTCCACAAGTAAGTGAAACTATATGATAATTGACTCTCTCTGCTTGACTTATTTCACTTAGCATCATCTCCTCCAGTTCTGTCCGTGCTGATACAGAAGTTGATTATTCATCCTTTCTGATGGCTGCATAGTATTCCATTGTATATATGGACCATATTTTCTTTATCCATTCATCTCTTGAAGGGCATCTCAGCTCTTCCCACAGGTTGGCAATTTTATTTATTTATTTGAGACAGAGAGAGAGCGTGCATGAGCAGGGGGAGGAGCAGAGGGAGAGGGAAAGCAGTCCCCACTGAGCAGGGAGTCTGATGAGGGGCTGTATCCCAGGACCCTGAGATCATGACCTGAGCGAAAGGCAGGCACTTAACCAGCTGAGCCACCGAGGTACCCCATGAATACATCTTTGCATACTTGGGATACATCCACCAGCAAAAGATATTTACTCATCAAAGGATATACAAAGTCTCTGAGCAGTTTTTAAAGATGGCCAAAATGAAGTTACACATTTATATGCCACGTGTAGCATGTGAATGCCCACCTTTATAACATCCTCATCTGCAACAAGTTTTGCCTGTCTTTTTCAATTTTTCTTGAAAAACTTTAAAAATAAAATTTCCTCTGAAATAACTGTAGATTCACAGGAAGTTGCAAAGAAAGTACAGAGAGGTCTCAAGTACCCTTGACCTCCTATTTCCCCCATGGCTACATCTTATAGCACTATAGCATAATATAAAAATAAGAAAATTGTCATTGGTACAACATATATGTATATGTGCATTTGTATGTATGTGTACATTTATTCTATATGCATTTATTTATATAACTTCCCCTACAACCAAGATACAGAAAATTCCTTTAAGTTCAGTAATAGCACTAGAAAGTGAACTCATACCTTATAAGAAGTGAAAAACTTACTATAAGCAAATTTTCTCTTATTTACCCCACCTCTATAAGCCTTAAGATTTTGCCTGTCATCTTATTTCTTCTCTATGTGTCTATTTTATCACTACAAACATCCCCCTCTCCACCATCCCTAACCCCTGGCGACCACTACTTTGTTCTTCATCTCTGTAATTTTGTTATTTGAGACTATTACGTAAATGGAATCATACAGTATGCAACTTTTTGGGATTATTGTGTTTTTTCACTTCTTTTTGTCCCTGAGATCCATTCAAGTTGTATCATCAATAGCCTGTTCCTTTTTATTGCTGAATAGTATGCTGTGGTACAACGTACCATGTCTGGCTCACCATTCCCCTGCTGAGGGACAGGGGAAGTAAAGCTGCCATGAATAAGCATGCACAGGATTTTGTATGTATTGCTTTTTTTAATTATGAAAGTTTTAAAAACATGCCCAAGGTGGAGAGAATAGTATAATCTTCAGTGGTGGTCAGTATTCTCCCATTCTTACTTCTTCTGTCCTCCTCCCTCACACACCCACACACCTATACCTGCATTCATATTCCCCACATGCATTTTTTTCCTGGAGTATTATAAAGTAAATGTCAGATATAATCTCTCTTTACCTGTAGATGCTACATATCTCTGACAGATAAGGACATTCTTTTGAAAATTCATACCCACAGTACCGTTATCCTACCAAAGAACCAATAAGTATTTTATATCTACTATTCACTTATTTGAATCCTGATCTAAACAAGGCACACCCTTGCATTTGGTCGGTTTAGAGCTCTTTTAGTTTATATTATAACTATCCCCTGCCCACAACTCTCTGATGCTTTTTATTCATTGAGTAAAGTAGGCCATTTTCCTATAATATTTCTCATATTCTTGATTTGGCTTACTTGTATTCCTCCAGAATATGCTTGCTCCTCCATTTTCTGTGTCTCCTGTAACCTGGCTGGTAGATCTAGAGGTGTAATTAGTTTTTTGTTAATAGTTCCACATGGCTGGTGCTCTGTAGAGCATCATGTGGAGGCAACATGGTATGTCTGGTTTTCACGCATTTAATGTTAGGCTTGGAGTGGTGTTAGCCCAATTGAGTCATTATAGAGTTCTTCAACAGCATCTTTCCTAATGGTTTTAGCATCAAATGATCTTTTGTTTCATTAGGGCCTGCATAATGGTCATTATTTTTCTGTTGCTTCTTCTGAGTTTATTAGCTGGAATTCTTCTATGAAGGACTGTTTTCCTTCCTTAATGATTTGGTTAACTTGCAATGCAATTTGTACCAAAAAAGTGCATGATAAATGGCTGATTCTTTCCTTTTATTTTTTCCAAAATAATCAGTTTGGTGCCTTCGCAACTTCCAGAGGTGACCAAGGATTTTTTTAGTATTATTTGAACTTAAATTTTTGAGAGACTTATGCATTGCAGACTTTAAAAAAATATTCAAATTGTCCTATCTTTGGTGAATGGGAACTCTTTTGGAGTTCTCCAGTGGCCTTTGATAATGTCTTTGTTTTATAGTAAAATAGAATATTCCAAGTTCATCTTATACATTTCGTGCCTCAGACCTCAAATTACCAGTTTCTCCAAGGTTCCTTTTAGTGGGAAATGGCATTTAGAGGCCATGATATGTCCTTGACTGTTATTGCTTACTAGGCCTTCATTGTTTCTGGGCCCTTTCAGTAGATAGGTTATTTAAAAGGAGAAAATAATCATGAGCTCATACTTGTTTTCAATTTAAGTGTAAGATTATAGGGTTTCTCAATATAAGAACTACTTTGATTTTATTTTTTTCTTAAGCTGAATTGTTTGGTTCCTAACAATATTCCTTTAACTACTTGTTTTGAAAATATTATTACTAGGTCACCTAGCTGGCTTAGTCAGTAGAATATGAAAACTCTTGATCTTGGGTTTGTGAGTTCAAGCCCCATGTCAGGCCTAGAGCAAAAAAAATGTATATTGTCACTACTATTATGACTAATAGTAAGACTATGATTTAATGAAGACAGTCAAAATGCTGTGTTTTAAGGTCAGTTGGAGTAATTGTTTTCTCTTTGTGGTTACGACACCAGCTTGATATATAGCAAGGTTCATTTCTTTCAGTTGGTTTTCAGTTTTATTTATTTATTTATTTATTTAATTTGAACATATAATGTAACCCCACCACCCTCTCCCAACCCCCCTCCCCCCCCACCCCCCTCAGTTTGTTTTGTGACATTAAGAGTCTCTTTTGGTTTGTCTCCCTCCCAGTCCCATCTTGTTTCATTTTTTCTTTTCCTACCCCCCTTAGCCCCCACCCCCGTTGCATCTCCACTTCCTCATATCAGGGAGATCATATGATAGTTGTCTTTCTCCGATTGACTTATTTTGCTAAGCATAATACCCTCTAGTTCCATCCATGTTGTCGCAAATGGTAAGATTTCATTTCTTTTGATGGCTGCATAGTATTCCATTGTATATATATATACATCTTCTTTATCCATTCATCTGTTGATGGACATCTAGGTTCTTTCCATAAGTTGGCTATTGTGGACATTGCTGCTATAAACATTCGGGTACACGTGCCCCTTCGGATCACTACGTTTGTATCTTTAGGGTAAATACCCAGTAGTGCAATTGCTGGGTCATAAGGTAGCTCTATTTTCAATTTTTGAGGAACCTCCATGCTGTTTTGCTGGTTGCACCAGCTTGCATTCTCACCAACAGTATAGGAGGGTTCCCCTTTCTCCACATCCTCGCCAGCAATTCTGACTGGTGTGAGGTGGTATCTCATTGTGGTTTTGATTTGTATTTCCCTGATGCCCAGTGATGTGGAGCACTTTTTCATGGGTCTGTTGGCCATCTGGATGTCTTTGCAGAAATGTCTGTTCATGTCCTCTGCCCATTTCTTGATTGGATTATTTGTTCTTTGGGTGTTGAGTTTGCTACGCTCTTTATAGATTTTGGATACTAGCCCTTTATCTGATATGTCATTTGCAAATATCTTCTCCCATTCTGTCAGTTGTCTTTTGGTTTTGTTGACTGTTTTCTTTGCTGTGCAAAAGCTTTTGATCTTGATGAAGTCCCAATAGTTCATTTTTTCCCTTGCTTCCCTTGCCTTTGGCGTTGTTCCTAGGAAGAAGTTGCTGCGGCTGAGGTCGAAGAGGTTGCTGCCTGTGTTCTCCTCAAGGATTTTGATGGATTCCTTTCTCACGTTGAGGTCCTTCATCCATTTTGAGTCTATTTTTGTGTGTGGTGTAAGGAAATGGTCCAATTTCATTTTTCTGCATGCGGCTGTCCAATTTTCCCAACACCATTTGTTGAAGAGGCTGTCTTTTTTTCCATTGGATATTCTTTCCTGCTTTGTTGAAGATTAGTTGACCATAGAGTTGAGGGTCTATTTCTGAGCTCTCTATTCTGTTCCATTGATCTATGTGTCTGTTTTTGTGCCAGTACCATACTGTCCTGATGATGACAGCTTTGTAGTAGAGCTTGAAGTCTGGAATTGTGATGCCACCAACTTTGGCTTTCTTTTTCAATATTCCTTTGGCTATTTGAGGTCTTTTCTGGTTCCATATAAATTTTAGGATTATCTGTTCCATTTCTTTGAAAAAATTTTATGGGATTTTGATAGGCATTGCATTAAATGTGTAGATAGCTTTAGGTAGCATAGACATTTTCACAATATTTATTCTTCCAATCCATGAGCACGGAACATTTTTCCATTTCTTTTTGTCTTCCTCAATTTCTTTCATGAGTACTTTATAGTTCTCTGAGTATAGATTCTTTGCCTCTTTGGTTAGGTTTATTCCTAGGTATCTTATGGTTTTGGGTGTAATTGTAAATGGGATTGACTCCTTAATTTCTCTTTCTTCTGTCTTGTTGTTGTTGTAAAGAAATGCAAGTGATTTCTGTGCATTGATTTTATATCCTGACACTTTACTGAATTCCTGTACAAGCTCTAGCAGTTTTGGAGTGGAGCCTTTTGGGTTTTCCACATATAGTATCATATCATCTGCAAAGAGCGATAGTTTGACTTCTTCTTTGCTGATTTGGATGCCTTTAATTTCTTTTTGTTGTCTGATTGCTGAGGCTAGGACTTCTAGTACTATGTTGAATAGCAGTGGTGATAACGGACATCCCTGCTGTGTTCCTGACCTTAGCGGAAAAGCTTGGTTTTCAGTTTTTAAGAATTGATTTTTTTAGGGGCACCTGGGTGGCTCAGTCCGTTGAGCTACTGACTCTTGGTTTCAGCCCAAGTCAGTCTCAGGGCTTTGCCTTCTCTAATTTCTTTTGGTATTTAGGAAGGTTTGTGTTTAGTAGTTTTTGGTATATAACCCTTTAAAATGGCTATATTAGTAATTTATTGCTGTAAAATAAATTACCTTAAAATTAGTAGCTTAAAGAAGATGTGGTATGTATATATAGAGAGAATGGAATACTGTGCAGCCATCAAAAGAAATCTTGCCATTTGCGACGACATGGATGGAACTAAAGGGTATTATGTTTAGCAAAATAAGTCAATCGGAGAAAGACAGCTATCATATGATCTCCCTGATATGAGGAAGTGGAGATGCAATGGGGGGGATTGGGAGGGTAGGAAAAGAATAAATGAAACAAGATGGGATCGGGAGGGAGACAAACCATGAGACTCTTAATCTCACAAAACAAACTGAGGGTTCCCGGGGGGAGGAGAGTAGGGAGAGGGTGGTGGGGTTATGGACATTGGGGAGGGTGTGTGCTATGGTGAGTGCTGTGAAGTGTGTTTATCTGGTGATTCACAAACCTGTACCCCTGGGGCTAATAATACATTATATGTTTATTAAAAAATTTAAAAATTTTAAAAAATGAGTAGCTTAAAATGGTGAATATTAGTTTTCTTGCAGTTTTTATGGGTCAGGAATCTAGGTGTGGTTTATTAATTGGGTGCCTCCTCCTCAGTGTCTGTTACGCATCTGCAGGCAAGCTGTTGGCTGGACCTCTAGTCATCTAAAGGCTCAAATGGGGCTGGCAAATCTGCCTTCACAGGGTTGTTGGCAGGCCTCAGAAGACCCACTTCCAAGATCACTCATGTCATTGTTAACAGGCCTGTCCCTCATCACATGGGCCTCTCTCTAAGCTTTCCGAGTGTCCTCACAGTGTGGCAGCTAATGATCTGAGAGAGTGCCAGATAGTACCCAAGATGGATCCAAGTCTCTTTAAAACTAATCTCAGAAGTGACATCCATCACTTATGCGGTATTATATTTGTTAGAGTACTAAGGACAGCTCACACTCAAGGGCAGGGTATTATGTAAGTACATGAGTGCTTCGAAACAGGTGTCATTGACTGCCATCATACAGGCTTTCTACCATAATTCCCATAAGTTCCTTTAGTCTACCTGGGTAAATAGTTTGACTCCTACCTAATAGTTAAATTGTGTTAATGATCTTGTTCTACTTTTGCCTTTATTTCTATTTTTTACTTTTCTTTTAAAACTGCATTCTTTCAAGTTTGTCAGAAAATATGGCTAAATTCTATTTTTTTCCTCATGTCTTCAACTTCATTATTAAAATTAGCTCTACAATTAAATACATGAAATGTTCATTGTCAGTACTTTTGTTGAGGTTCCCCAGTCAACTGTTGGTTGGCTGAAGCCCATCCTCTAGTACATTCCTCAGGAAGGGAACTTGTTCACATTTTTCCCTGAGCTTTTACATGTTCAAAACTCCCCTTTTTGTAGCTTTGGAAATTGAGGGAGAACTTGGATGCATATAAAATTCTTGGCTCACACTTTTTAAAGTTTTGGAAAATATTGTCCTTCATTTTCCTAATTCCTAGGTTCCTTTTTCAAGGTCCATTGACATCTAATTCTCTTGCCCCTCTAAGTTATTTTACCTTTTTTGCCTGGAAGCTATGAGAAGTTTAAAAATTTCTCTAAAATTCTAATAGTTGTGCTAAGATATGACTTAGAGTTGATCATCTGGGTCTGTTTTTCTTAATGTACCTCTTTCCTCACTGTTTTGGACTGGTAATGACTTATTGTCTTGTGATCTTTTTAATAACGTTTATGATTTCTTACATGACATTGTCTCCAAGCATTTTTAGTTTTTGTTTGTTTGTGTTTTTTGGGCACAGAATTGGATAAATTAGCCAGCTATTACTGAAAACGGAAATCCCCACTTGTCACAAATGGGCCTCCACGGTTGCAACTGTTCTACTAAAAGGCATAAGGAAGGATATGTAGAGGGGAGATATCCTATCTCTTTGATTTCGAGATATGGAGTGGCTGTTTAATGACTTATTTATGACCATAAACTTCAAAAATTCTCCAGAACTTCCTCTTCCTTTCTTATCTCATACTGCTTTTTTAGTCTCTACTCAGCTTGAAGGCCTGAAGCCTTGTTTTTTGCTGTTTGGAGGGTGTCATGAGAGAGAACTAGAATTGTCAAATAAGTATAAAGTAGCAAACTATGAAGTGCATTTATTGAGCAGTGTTTGTTTATCTGGGAGGATAAAAGTACCAAATGTAGGAACTACATGTATTTCCGGGTCTTCCTTGAGCTCAATCCAGAATCACTTGGTTTGTCTAAAAGGAATCCTAGACTTTGGGATAAGGTTAAACCTGGACTAATTGCGTGGAATAGATTCCTCTAGTTAAGGCATTTGTTACAAGCATTTGATGTATTTTTGAAGATTAGTCTTTTCTAAATCTTTTGTATTTGAAAAAGCTTTAAAAAAAATTATGTCCTGTATTCAGGAATTATTTGTATTGTATTTGTTCTAAACACCCCCCCCTTTTTTTGCTTCTAGGTGAATGAAGGAAATACCTAAAAATGACCAGTAGAAGACTCGAGGAGTCTATGGGGGCTGTTCAGATAGGGTTAGTCAGAATGCTGAAAGGATTCCAAAGCAAGGTTCTGCCACCCTTGAGTCCAAGGGTGGTTACAAAAGAAGAAGCAAATCGAATGGTAATGTACCCGAGACTTTCAAGTGTGCAAGACTTAATGCAGTCTCCTCAGGAGGGTGACAGCTGCTGCTTGGCATTCTCAGAACTCAGGGAATTACTGACTGACAATATCAGTGTAGGTAACATGGCAGCTTGCTGCGGAGCAGAGGCACTCTTAAAAGCCCGAGAAGTTTTTGAAATTACATACCTCAAAGTAGAGACTTGAATTGCATAAGCTAATCAGTTGAAGTAAGACTATGCAATGAAATTATGATGGTTTTCTAAATGTTAGGTGGAACGCTGTGAGACTGCCATTTGTATAGTTCAAAAACAATGAGGCATCGGAATTTCATAGGGTTTGACCTCAACAGTGTATTATTACCTGTTGACTGACCAAGAGTTATTTCTGTTTGCGTATTTGTAGAACAGAGAGTATCAAAATGATGACTATATGGTATCAAGGAAAAATACACTTTTTCTCTGTCCTTCAAAATAAAACATACTTCTATTTTTTTTAAAGATTTTATTTATTTATTTGACAGACAGATCACAAGTAGGCAGAGAGGTAGGCAGAGAGAGAGAGAGAGAGGAAGAAGCAGGCTCCCTGTGGAGCAGAAAGCCTGACGCAGGGCTCGATCCCAGGACCCTGGGATCACGACCGGAGCCGAAGGCAGAGGCTTTAACCCACTGAGCCACCCAGGCGCCCTAAACATACTTCTATTTTTAATAGGTTATAGTAACTTGATGAGAATGGAATTATAAACTGCATGCTATAGAAAATATCAGTAACAATTTACAGGGTTCAAGATAGTATTAATCACATTTTAAAAACCAGTTATGTTCCGAGGAAAAAAAATAAAACCTATCATCACTCTCTTTTGTGGTGGTCATCATCTCATATTTAAACTCTTGACTTTTTGCTTTTAAGACTTTATTATTTTTATTTAAACTGTGACGCAGCTGATACCTCTTAACATTTCAGTATTCAAATCTGGGTTCCAATCAAAAAGAACATAAAAAAAAAAAACAAGAAGAAGCATTAGAAATATGCTTTCATTTATATGGCTTGAATCACAGAAATTAATTTTGCAGGGATTTTGAAGAGCATTGATTTTAACCCAAGGTGAAACGAATCAGCTAAATTATATACCTCTGGCTGTTTTAAAAGTCTTGAAGCATACTTAAGCATTATGTTGCTGTGAATGATCATCATCCCCTTGCATATAAAGTAATCCCTGGAACATTCCAGAACAAAAATAAGTAAATAATCATGTTTGGTCCTGGGTAAATAAATCTTGTTGGGTTATTTAAATGCCTTTATTTAAATGATAGGTTACTTTTTTTTTTCTTATAACATTAGAAAGTGTTAAAGCATTTGTGTTCCTGTTTTGGTGTGGAGTGGCTGCTGGATCTGAGGATGGGCTGAGGGCTCTCTTAAAACAAGGTCTAAACGTGTCCTGGGATTTCTGTAAAGTTCAAACTCATTCCCAAGCTGTGCAGTCACACTCCCTAGATCCTTTCTTTCTTTCTTTTTTTTTTTTTTAAAGATTTTATTTATTTATTTGGCAGACAGAGATCACAAGTAGGCAGAGAGGCAGGCAGAGAAAGAGAGGGGGAAGCAGGATCCCTGCCGAGCAGAGAGCCCGATGTGGGACTCCATCCCAGGACCCCGGGATCATGACCCTTAGCCGAAGGCAGAGGCTTTAACCCACTGTGCCACCCAGGTGCCCTAGATCCTTTCTATTTCACAAGATTCCTCTTTAACCTGCTGTAGTGGGATAGCTAAATACCCAAACTTTGCTTATTGTAACTTCAACTGAGAAGTAGAAGCATTTCATATTCCTCAGCTCTGAAGACTAGAAGTGATTTTTGGAAGCAGGGTTGTATGCTCAGATGCTTCTTCTGAGCGTAAAAGTTAAACTCTTTGGATATGTCCCAGTGCAATTTCTTGACTCCCCACCCCCCAGTTTCTTTTGTGTGATTTCTTCAAAATTACATGTCATTTCAAATTAGTGTGCAAAGAGCTCAAAAGTACGCAGGTACTTCTCTTGTATTATTTAGTTAATTTAAATATTTCATAAGGGAACTTAGTGGCATTCCAGAATTATCCTGAAAGCTGCAAACACAAATTATTCATTATTGGCACTTATGAAAACACTTTTTCGGTATAACCATTTATGAATCTTTAGCTGTTTTTTATTTTTTTATTCTTTAATCTAGCTGACACCCTCGGAATTCCTGAAGGAAATGTCCCTTACCACAGAGCAGAGACTGGCTAATACACGTTTGATGTGCCGACCACAGATCATCGAACTTTTAGATATGGGGGAAACAACGCATCAAAAGGTAGCTGCCTCCTGTCATACTTGCTTATGAGGCAGGCCCTGGAAAATGTGAACGTTCTAGAACAACAGGAACTAAGTCATGGTTATTGTTTCTGGGCTAATTCCTTATTGAGTTGGTGTTATATATTCTTTTTCTACCTCTTTTGATCTTGATATTTGTGATTTAATATGGAGAGAATTGTAATTAATAAGTACAAATAACTTTGGACTAGTCACGTTTCTTAGTTACTTCTGGACACTATTGTTTATAAGTCAGGAGTAGTTCCAAGGTTTAAAGTGGCCAAATCCAATTAAGTCATCTTCTTACCACAACAAGAAATCCCGTCTTCCCTGAGCTATCATCACTAGAAAGGAAGAAGGTAGAATTGTTTATTAAAGGCAGCATTTGTTATCTGGTGGAATTGTTTATTAAAGGCAGCATTTGTTATCTGTTCTGGCTTACTTCCAATAGCAAATGTATTCTTTTAGTCTCTAAAGAATAGTTATTTTAACCTGTTTTTATATTGTAATGTAAACCATGAATTCTAGGCTTTAGGAGCATATGGTTATAAAATAAGGTCTTATTTCCTACTTTTAAATTAATTTCTTGAATTAGATGCTTTACTTTTTATGTACAAATTATGGTACGAACCTTCATTAGTCAAACTGATGGAGATCTGCCTCCTCTCAAAGGCTTCCCTGGGCTAATCCTGAGAGATTTTCAGAAATCTTTCCCCCATGATGAATGAGTTCCTGAGGCTCTTCTGCACTCACTGCAGCACCATTGCCTCCCCTTTGTAGGATCTGCACAAAATTTGCTCTTGCTCTGAGTCCTGCTAGCTTTAGTTATGGTTTCTTCTCTTCTTTGAGGCCAGTAACGTGGCTTCTCCCAGTACTAATTTGTCTTGATCAAGGGCTATTTGCTCCTTTCCCATTGCGTAACTGAAACCAGCCTTATTTCCCTATATGTACTGCTTGTGTGTGTTTTAATGTATTTTGACCCCTGCTATGAAGGATGACATAATTAGCACACTTTACTGTATCTCATCATTTCTCCTCTTTCTTTCTCAACTCATTTGGTTATTTTTACTTTATTTTCTGGAGTTTTATTTGTTCTTAGTTGGATGATATCTTCAAGAAGAGCCTATGGACGCTATATTCCTTGGTTTTTGTGTTTGACAATATTTGCCTATTGCCTTTATGCTGAATTTCAGATTTCTTAGGTATAAAATTCTTGGGCCACATATTTTCTCTGTAAAAGCTGTGCAGGCATTTTCCTCACTACCTTCTGGCTTTAATGGTAAGCAGAAATATGATACATAATGGTATGCAGAAGTGTGATGAAGCCAGCTAGATTTATCCCACTACAGTTATGTCAGTCTTTTAGCTCTTATGGCCAAAGACTGTTTATTCTACTTTAGTATGCAGTAATTTTATTAAGGCATGACTAAACTTTTCCTGAGATACTACTATGTATCTTTAGTTTACTTCTAGAAAGTTTTTCTTGAATTACCCAGTATTTGTTCTTGCCATTTTTCATTTTACTTGAGGACTATCAATTATGAATATGTTGGACCTTCTTTGTCTACCCTTCTACATATTGTATTCCCTTGCCAACCATTTTTAATTTTTTGTTCATTTCCATTTCATTGTATTATTTCCATCAGGTTATCTTCTATGTTCCTTACTTTGAGTCTTGTGTATATATGTTTCTCTTATCATTCATCCTTGATTTGACCAGTTCAGCACTTCTGGATTATCTCACAGCATTTGACTCAGTGTCCCTTTTTATTTACTTGTAGCTCAGACATCATAGTCCTTTGATTTTCTTCCTACTTCACTGGTTGTTTTTTTTTCTTATTTTATTTTTTGGATCACTCTCCTGTTCCTGATCACTAAATGTTGGAACTCCCCAGTACTTGGTTCTTGAACTTGTTTCTCTTCTGAACTCATTCTTCAGGTGACCCCTTCTAGGAGCAGGCTTTAAATTCTACTTTTTTAAATGTTTACTTCACGACTGTTTATCTTGCTGTGGCTCATCCTCTGAACTCTAGATCAGTTATTCAGCCCAATGAATGATTGGCAGCTCAGACTTAAAATATTCAAGCTCTAATGTTTGTGTTTCCTTCCTTCCCTAAAGACACGATCTTATCTCTTTTATCTCCTCCATCTAGTATATATTTCCTCAGGCCAGAAACCTACCTTGGAATTATCTCTGATGCCTCTTTTTCTTTCATCTTATATGAAATCCAATGACAAGTGCTATAAACTTCTGCTTTCACAAATATGGCTTTAATCAAACTGCTTCTTACCAGCTGCACAAATACCCTCCCAGTTCAAACCACCATTCTCTATACTACTGAAATAGTCTCGCTGTTTCCATCTCATTCCCCCATCATCAATTCTGCATAAAGAGGAAAGAATAATTTTTTAAAAATGTAAATTAGGACACGTTACTTCCATGTGTAAAGCCATCCAACAGCCTCCTATTACCCTCAGAGTCATAGGGTCCTGCGTCGTCTAATCCTGTTTCCCTCACAGACCTCTTTTCCTTCCACTCTTTCCTAGCTCATTCTCTCTAGCTGTGCCCCGCCCCCGCTTTTGTTGCTCTTCAAACACTCAATCATAATCCACACCTCAGGGCCTTTGCACCTGTTAGTCATTATAACTGTAATCTGTTCTCTCAGATCTTTGCAGGATTTGCTTAGATCTCTACTTGGATGTATTTTCCTCAGAGAGGTTCTCTCTTTGACACCTATTGAAAAGAGCATACACTCTGCATTCATACTCTCTCCTTGTCCGTTAGTTTTCTCTGTAGCCAAGTCCACTGCCTGACCTCATATTATACAGTTCTTTGTTTTTTTATCCATTTCCCCAAGAATGTCAGCTTCCTGAGGGCAAGGGCTTTGTTGGCTTTGCTCACTACTATGTGCTTAACATTTGGAGAATATTGGAAACTCAATTAGTATTTACGAGTGAATACATGAATTTTTCATCACTTCGATTGCTTAAGTCCTCCCTGCCTCTTAATGATTTGCTTTGTGGTTTCATATTTTTTTCCATTATGTCTTTTGGATTTATAGTCAAACAGTGTAATATTTTCATTGCTTCATGGCAACTTTCCTATTAACTGTTCTTCACTTGCCATTTTCTTTATTCCTTTGTTTTCCTTGAATATTTTTGCACTGATCTTGATTTATCAAGATATTACTATTATTGTTACCACTCATTTTTGGAGGGAAGAGGGACATTTTTCCCGGACTTGTGATCTGACGGAAATTCTTGTTGAGGCAGGTCCTAGTGGTGACCAGCTCTATGGAATCCTTCATGATTCTCAGCACAGAATTTTATGAGAGAGGATTGTGTGCATGTGTTTATTTGGAAGGGGGCTGAGAGGAAGGAAGGAAGAATGAGCTGTGTTAGCCTTTTCCCAGAGTTGTGACTTGTGGGACCCTTAGGAATCAGAATCCTTCTCTTTTAGCCAGCCTCAGTGACAAACTCCTTCTTATAAACATGTGAATTTATGTGTTGCCCTAGGCTATGCACATGTGTCTCTTTAATAGTAATTGCTAGTTTTCTAAAGTGTTTATACTATTATACCTCCATTAGTTGTGCGTGGGAATTGCAGCTGAAATTGCTAATACTTACTAATACTTAATATTGTTAGTCCCTTTAATTGAAATTGTTCTATTGGGTGTATAGTGCTATCACACTGTGGTTTAATTGCAGTTTCTTGATTTCTGATGAGTTTAAGCAACTTTTTATGTTCACTAGCCGTTTGGATATCATCTTTTGTGAATTGCATGTTTATGTGTTTTGTTCATTTCTTACTGATTTGTGAAAGTTCTTCATATATTCTGGACACCAGTCCTTTATCATTATGTGTATCACAAATAATCTTCTCTCATTCTTTGGATTTCTTTTTCATTTCTTAAAGGGTGTCTTTTGATGAATGTCTTTTAATCAATATGACAAAATTTGCCGATATTTTCATTTATGTTTTGTATTTTCTGTGCCCCATTAAAGAAAATTTTGCATTCTTCAACATCATGAAGATGTTCCTTTTGGTTTTCTTCTGAAAATTTTTTTGTTTTACCTCTCATTTTGAGAGCTTTGATTCACTTTGGAATGGTTTATGATAGGGGTTAAATTGATATTTTTCCTATGGAATATCCAGTTAACCCAGCACTATTCATTAAAGAGAATGTATCTCTTCCCCAATGCTTGTTAGTATTACCTTTGTCATAAATCAAGAGTCCATATATTTAAGAATTTGTTTCCAGGCTTTTAAATCTGGTACATTTGTTTTTTAGGATAAATCTTATGCTAATATTTCACTATTTTAATTACTCTGATAAGTAATAGTATATGATATGTGATAATATAATAAGTCTTGCTACCTGATAAAGGAAATCCTCCTATCTTGTTCTTTAAATGTATGTTGTTTATTTTTGGTTCTTTGCTTTTACATGTAAATTTTATAACCAACTTTTTAATTTCCAAAAAAAAATTCTACATAATTTTTTTATTGGATTGCATTGAATTTTTAGATCAGTTAGGGGAATACTGTTTTTCAATTCATGAACATGGTATATTCATGTATTTATGTAAGTCGTCTTTAATTCTTCTCAAGAATATCTTGTAGTTTTCCTGGATAAAGATTTACACATCTTTCTTTGGACTTATTCCTATGTATTTTATGTTTTGGGATGCTATCTTAAATGATTTATAAATTTATTTCCTAAATGTTCTTTGCTAGTATATGAAAATATAATTGATTTTTTTGTTGCCCTTGTACTCAGGGACCTTGGTAAGTAACTTATTAATTCTAATAGTTTATCTGTAGGTTATTTTGAATTTTCTAAATAAGCATTTTTTTTTTCTTCTGGGGAAAATGACAGTTTTGTTTCTTTTTAATCAATTTCTAATGTTAAAACAACTTTGAATTTCTGAGATAAACCCAATTTGGTCATGATGTGTTATCTTTTTCATATATTGTGGGTTTCAGTTTACTAATGTTTTGTTCCTTTTAAAAAAAAAATCTATTGTATATAACTAAGATTAGCCTATAGTTTTCCTTTCTCCCACTGTGTTTCTTAGTTGTAAGAAAGTTGTGCTACCATCATTGATTTGGGAGATATTAATTTTTTTCTTTCTTTTGAGAGAGCTTCTATAATGTTCATGCTTTTTCTTTAAATGTTTGCTAGAATTTGCTTGTAAAGTTATTTGGGCTGGGGTTTTCTCTATCAAAAGTTTTTACTTACAGATTCAGTTTCGTAGTTATAGAACTCATATTTTCCATTTCTTCTTGTGCTAGTTTTGATAAATTGTATTTTCTTAGGATTTGTAATTTTTAATTTAAATTTTCACATTTCTTGACATAATATCCAGTTATTATCTTTTCAGTTATTTCAGTTTCTGTTGTAATGTCCTTATTTTCATTCTTTATATTGGCTCTTTGTGCCTTTTGTCTTGTTTTCTTGATCATACTCACTAGATATTTTATCAATTTTATTAGTCTTTAAAGACTTGACTCTTGGCTTTGTTGATTCTGTAGTTACTTTCTACTTTATGAATTTTTATTGTGTTGGTTATGTCATTTTTTTCATTTGTTTGGATTTTGGTTTTTTTATGTTTGCTATTGCTTTTCTGAATTATTGAGATAGATGCTTGCATCTTCATTTTGCAGACTATACTAAGGTGCTCCAGGGTGCAACTGTGTACTCACAGAGCAACATGGAATACTCTAAAATTTCAAGGAAACATGGCAATGCTCAAAACCTATTGGATTTTACCCAAGTTAATAGCTAGAGATAATTCATACTTTTGACATTAGATTGTACTGTTTTGTTAAGCTCTTCAGTGCCTTCACACAGATATGTGTTGATAGAGTTTTTGTTGTTATTTTCATTGGGAAATCATGACCTTATTCACCATTGCTGTAAATGGAAGTTTAGGGTTGGTGTTCTAATTAGCCTGTATTTTTTATTTATTTTTTAAAAAAGATTTTATTTATTTATTTGTTATAGAGAGCGAGAGAGTGAGCACAGGCAGACAGAGTGGTAGGCAGAGGCAGAGGGAGAAGCAAGCTCCCTGCCGAGCAAGGAGCCCGATGTGGGACTCGATCCCAGGATGCTGGGATCATGACCTGAGCCGAAAGCAGCTGCTTAACCAACTGAGCCACCCAGGCGTCCCTAGCCTGTATTTTTTAAACAAGGACCAAATCTTCTACTTTCTTTTGTATTAAACAAGTTGTTCACAATAACCTCAGTACTTACAACAATTATTGCCTATAGTAGTTACCCCTTTCTGAGTGTTTTGTATGTTTTTAGTATTAACATCCATAGGACTTTGTAGTATTTTCATTTATTGCCCTGTCATTTCTGCCACTGTGGGACTATATAATGAATTTACTCTCTCAATGCAGTCCTTAGGAGTTGACCTGGATCAGGCATTATTCCAGCCCTTTCCATCAGAAATTGTGTTTCAGAACTATACTCCCTGTGAAGTCTATGAAGTTCCACTCATTTTGAGGAATAATGACAAAGTGAGTATGTTTGCTGGATGTACTGTTCATGGATATATAAGGGATTAAATAAAATGGGATCCCATAGGGTCTAAGATAAATTCTTTAATTTGAGAGACCTCGAAAAGTAGATAAAAACATGCCCTTTGACAATAAGTTTAATGAAGACAAGATTATGTTGATTTACTCATGTGTGTTCAGGCCCAGATCAGTGTCCACCAAATGATCAACTCCCAATATGTACAGTAACTTTTTTTTTGAGTAAAATATTAGCTAGGTAAATGTTGCAATTTTTAAAAAATGTTTATTTATTTATTTTAGAGAGAGAGAGAGAGAGAGAAAGACTGAATGGTGATGGTGGGGTTGCGGGAAGGGAGTGAGATAGCCTTAAGCATACTCTTCTCTAAGCATGAAACCCAACTCGGGGCTTGATCTCATGACCCCAAGATCATGACAGGAGCTGAAACCTAGAGTTAGCTGCTTAACTGACTGAGACACCAAGGTGCCCCAAATGTCATGAAATTCTTATGTGTGACCAGTTTAGCTAGGTTTTCATTCAAGATGGGGTGAAACATATATTCATGTTTTCTGCATGAGAGCCGCTGTAAACTCATATGAATTGCAGTTATTGAGCTAGATTTTTTATACTTTATAAATTGTACTTTTTAAAGAACTTCAAAACAAATGTATCTCCCTTTCTCCTTTTACTTTCTCCAAACTTCAAAACATATATATCTCCCTTTCTCCTTTTTCGTTCTCCTCCTTTCTACTTTAGATAGCCTTCAGATTTTTGTCTACAGATCATTTTGGACAGCTTCTCCCACTGTCTATACCTTGGCCTTTTGTCATTGCAATTGAGAGTTTCTTCTACATCCATATGCCTTTTTCCCTGCTAGAGATAAATTATGGTTTACTTCAAGAAAAGGTATTAAGTGCCTGAAGAGTTCCTTGACATCTAACAATAATGGAAGAAAGAATAATATGGGAAGTCAGCATGAAGCACAGTTAAATGTGAAAAGTAATCAGGTGGGGAGGAAGGCATCTGAGAGATACCGAACTTCAGATGTGAAGACAGGTAGGAATACCTCAGGAGTTCAAGAATGTGGAGACAAAAATTCTAGCTGTGAGCAAAAAAGGAAAATAAATGAAGACTATGCAAGAATACTTTTAGTTATATTTGGTACAATAGCTCATTAAAGGAATCACTGATGCCTTTCAGAGACCAATGGGGTGATGTGGTGACAGCAAAGTCAGACTCTGGAGAAAATGGTATATTTAGTTCTTGGTTACAGGAGTGTTAGCAAGAGAAGCTCAAGGGACATAAGTTAAAAGGGTAGGCAGAGAGAAGAAAAAGAATCTGAGATGCTCAGAATTATGCCCCTAGACCTCAAGAAGAGATGTATTACATAGACATCAGGACTCTCTCTTTTCATATAGGCTGCCAACCAGTTCCCTTTGTCAATTCCAGTTCTCTTTTTCCCTTTCTCCATGACTTTTTGACTCTTGCTCAAATATTTTAAGGCTGTTAAAGACAGAGAGGAGCTAGCTCAAGGGATATTTTGATCACTCTTCCTTGGCCCTAAACAAGAAATGATTGCTAGTGGGTATAATATCAGCACGTAAAGGGTATAGGCCATTTGTAAATTTTGTCTGCCAAGGGGCACTAAGTTCTCATGGATAACCCAGCACCTCTTGGTTCGATGCTGCTACGATGTTACCTCATGAAAGGAAGGTCCCCATCCAGGGAAAGCCCAGACACTAAAAGTAGATTGATTTCTCTAGCCTAGGCAGGCTTGTCCTTGGGTAACACACCCAAGAACAAGCCTGCTTCTCTACTTCCTTAGTTCATGTACTCGTAAAGAACTGCTGGGATAGATATGGGGCACAGAAAAATGCTTTCTATCTTATTTGCCATTTATTTCCTTCCTCATTGGCACTGAATGCAAAAGAGCCTGTTTGGTCATTACTTCTCTATCTCACAACACAAGGTGGGAGTAAGCTATGAACCTCTATAAGCCTCAACTTGATTCTCCTTAGGATATAATCATTAGCATCCAGACTCTAGAGTCAGACTAATCTAGTGGATTCCAGCCGAGCTGTCTCCCAGCTGCAGACCTTGGGTAAGTCGCTTCACTACTCTGGGCCATGGTGATACTAATAGTACCCATTTCAATCGACTGTGTGGAATATTAAATGAGGTAATGAATGCAAAACGTTCAGCTCAGTGTCTGTCACATAGGAAGCACTAAACCATTATTATTGTTATTATTATTACTATTACGTAGTGTTGCTGGTATTTTCCTTTTTCATTTTTAATCTATGATTCTGCTCTTGCCAGAATTATTCCCAGCAAGCTTCCGCAGTGTCATTCTATCCATCATAAATGACATTGCTCCTTCCCCTTACCAACAAAGCCAGATGGACTCCTATCACATTCGCACACGTCTCTTCCTTAAGCCCCCCACTCTCTAGTCTTAGCATCTGTCTGAATTCTCTCTCTGCATTTCTTCTTCCTTTGCCCATCTAGGTTTCAGTTTTGAGAGGTTGTGTGGGGTTTTTTGTCCTCATTTTGTACCCGAGACTTCTCTGTCACCTTTAACTATATAGTTCACTGTCTTCT